>CABPRJ010000949.1:3181099-3319033 GCA_902439185.1 Cinara cedri
TTGCCGAAAAAAAAAAAAAAAAAAAAAAAAAAAAAAACCGAATAAATATAATAAAAAATTGCAAATTTCAATAATTTCCGAATATAAAATACAATATTAAAACCGTGGACAGTAATATTGTATACATAAGTACTTATACCTATACCTATATATCTACATATCTATGTATACATATACTCGATATATTATATTTTCGTCGTTCGCGAGTTTAATAAAAAAAAAAAACATAAATTCGTTACGTCTGTTTTACGAGTCATAATAATTGTATATTAATTACAATAGATAATGAGTTTTGGTTAAGTTACAACGAAGCTCGTATAATAATAATATACGGTATACTTGGAAGAGTGCGAATTGTATAGATGATTACAAAACGAACTCGTTAAAAGGGGGGGGGGAGAATGAAAAATGTACGGAATAGTATATAAATTACACATATTCAAATTCAATAAAATAACAATAAAAACAAAAAAAAAAAAACCTAGAATTACTCTATACCGTACAGTTATATATTATTTATATATATAAATATTATAAAATTATGAAAAAACTGGTTTAAACCGGGTTATGTGTGCTACGCACATGTACAATAAAGTGGAACAAGGCGTATTGTGAAAAAACTCATTTTGAAACATTGCAGTAGTCATAATATTGTTATAATCTTCCGCACCGTATTATTTTTATGGTTTCGGGCAAATATATTACGTTTAGGCCTTGAGAGGTTTGAAAATTCTTAAAAGTTTTCTTGTAATCCAAAGACGAGAATATAATGTAGTTTATCGATTCCATCAATATGTATTATGGTCCTTTATCAATATTTATTATCTACGCGTCGTTTCTTAAAAACACACTTACGCCGTACCGAATATTTTTCAGCGGGGTGGAGACTGAGGGTTAGGTTGGATGCATTTACAAAAAACTATTTCGGGGGCGGCGTGGGAGTTATGGTTGTACACTTTCATACTCTTATAACAAAGAAGTTTACACACTTTTAAATGTAGGATTATTTGTTTTTCATTAAAAATGTTAATATTTTATATAAAAATATAAAATATTTTTATAGAAACCTATTATTTAATTTCACATTTGATGTTTTTTTAGTGAATACAGCCTAAAATCCTAAACTATAACGTTATTAATATTTTAGTGATGACAATGCGGATTATAAAATACCGCCATAACAGTTATAATTTTCTAAAAGCAGGAATACCACACAAATTAGAAATGCCAATAATATCAATATGTTGTACCTACACTATCTAGTAAGAAAATACAAATTAAAAATAAAACCAAAATCGTATTCGTCTTCATCATTGACCACTTTTGAGATTCTATTAAAAATCGACTATTATCATAATTTTCATGAAATTTCGGCGGGCAGACCCCTAAACCCACCCTGCTCTCTTGTACTTACGGTTGGGTTAAGTATATAGTAAATGCAAATTATAATAACGCGCGCAAACTAAAGTATTTACAGCCGAGCGTTTTAAAACACGGCCTTTACCTTCGGATTGCAGTTTTGCAAAATACACAATGGCGTAGTCGATTATTATTTGTACTGCTTATAGTCGAGCGAGTAGCGGTGCGAAATACGTGCAATGATTATTGTTTAGGTATTACTGTGTAATGCAGATAAGACTGTACTAATTCTGTTAATTTCAATATTACGTTTGTTTAAGATTTAAAGAACAATTAACCGATAAACGACCAGACTCGACAATCGACACGATCCTTCGTCGACCCTTTCCCCGCAATTACTCTCGTCCCGTTTAGCATGACCGCAAATGGTTTCCACCGCTATTTCCTAACTGGCCTAATCGATTCGTCCTCTCGCTCTCGTTTGAACGAGTAGAAATATATACCGTACCTCTACTCCATTTCGATAGCGTTTTTGTTACTCTTCTGGTCCGGATTACTTGAAAATTCCTCGACAATATATTAAGCTGTAATATTTAGGGTTAGGAAAACGATGCGCTACATACACGAAAATCGATTTCAACCATAGAAAAATGCTACTTCAAACTGTGTAATTAAACTCCGTGATACATGAATTGAATTTTGATTTTAATAAGCTACACACCCGGAGTACTATAAAAAAAATGTCCGATTCAGAGACATGCACTCAGTTTCAACGTCGGTTGGCCATGATGTTGGGCCATTTCTGCACAGTATATTACTGTGTGTTTGTAATATAATGCTGGGAATTAGCTCATTGGCGCTGCTATTTTTTTATGCTATTGTGAGTGCGTTTGTTAGAACTTTAGCGTGTACAATAGAATATTCCAAGGGAAAATGAAAGAATAACCAGAATAAACAGAAAAGGCCGTAGTTCAGATAACTACTTTAGATGTTAATTAGTAGAACCATTGTTTTTTTACCATACATTTATTTTATTTTTGAATTTGTTGACTTGTCATACATTCAAACTGGAATTAACATTTGTTTGTTTGTTGAACTGATGTTGTGTGAATAATAATAAAATTATAAGCCATACGATAAATAAACAATAAATATAAGCACTAATGAAATTTGTTGTGTATATATGGTAGCTCTGAGGATAGGTCATAAAGTATTTTTCACCCTTCTACCCTTAACCACTATTTTTTAATCACGATTTTAGTATTTTCACTCATATATACACGAGAAACACCAAATAGTTAAGCTTATAATATAATAAATACAATTTTTTTTGTTGATTTGTGTTACCACGGTAACAGGGGTGAAAAAAATGGTGATTAATTATTATTAGATATTAGTCGGAAAATATCATGTGATCATCAAAATCGGTCCAACCGTTCTTGAGTTATAAATGGTGTAACTAATCCGACTGTCATTATTTTATTTATTTAAGATTTTTGTTTAATCAAGGGTTGCCACGGAAAAGAAAACTATTATAATTATTATTATTACAATTATTTACACTATTCAAATTTCACGATAAAACGCATTTAGTCCGCCGAACTACCCACTTTCCACCTATTTGTTTTCATTCAATTCTGACACCACGGCCAAAAACCAAAAATTAATATGGGTAAAATTATAACAATAAAAATTGGCATGGGCAACGCCGAGCGCGGGACAACTAGTACTACGTATTATAGTTTTTAGAGAAATTGATACCAAAAGGAAATTAGTAAATTATATAGATACTTTACTTATTTAAGTTGTTGGTAACACGATTCCATCATTTTTATCGTACATGTCCCGACAAAATAAATACGATTTCAACGTAATCACTGTGTCCGTTTCCGTTTACCTATACCTATGGATAATTGTCCAAGCGATTTCCCCTTAATACGTTTAAACCGTGTATGTTCGTCTAATCTCTAGGTAGGCAATACATTTAGTGAATACGAGGGCGAGGCGATAGCTGACAGTGCTCGTGGTAAACGAAATCTGACATTTGTAGGTTCCCCCTTGCCTGACCGAGTTCATGACGGCGGACTAATGATAATTTAACAAAAATATGCCGCAACTGGATTTCGCGTTTCCCCCCCCCCTATTATTTATTCACAAGGCTCTTCGGGCCTTAACGACCAATGCAATTATCGCACTGTGTGAAAAATAAAAATTATATTATAATTCTCTTTGAGCGTTTTTTTTTTTTTTATTATTATTATAATACCGTACGGCTATAATATTTTTGTGCCGACCGTGCTGTCCGTTTTAATATTCGACAAAATTAAAGAATTTTTTTTTAGCTCGCTTCTCGACTTTTGGCATCGTTGATAAATATGAAAATAGGATTATAAACGAAACGTAAGCCCTACGGACAATCAAATATAATATACATATTATTTAAAAATTAAAAATTCACCATAATAACAAGGATCAAATGAAGCGAACGAAGTGTTATTTTATCTAGAATGAACAATACAATATTATAAAATATATTTTTATACATTTTATAAGATTAATATTATTATAAAATATTACGTGGGAGTTAATTTTTTTGTTTTAACAACAAAGTAATATTTTATTATCATTGTATTAACAATGTGAATATTAATGATATTATCAAAATCGATTTAACGCACAAATAGCAAATTTTATTTTCGTAGTCGTTGTTATAAAAATAAAAATGTCCACAGTTCAATATTTTCAGCGAATCAAACTCGAATTAAACAACCCCGTAGTTATAATAGTTTTGGCTATGCAATTAACGTTTCTGTCCGACCGACTTTTATAAACCCACTTAATATAAAAACGGTTTAGCTCTGTAAAATAAATAAACTTAATTGGAAATTCCTTGGCAACGATTCCAATAAAAATCGTGGATTGAAAAAAAAAAAACAGAAGAATAAACCGTAATTTTAAAACTACGTTAAAGTTTAAATACAAAGATTAGTATTTGGATTTTAAAAGACGTGTATTGACGTTTAAAAACGATTCGATAAGAAAAAATAATAAAACAACAACAAACTCTTGGAAGAATTTTAAATATTTTTTTTTTTTTTGAAATATTGTATATCTAGCTAACTCGGATTACAATAAATTAGCTCGAAACAAATAGTCTGTACTTACATCGAACGAGCGAAAAAAAGAATGAATTTTTATTATTATATTAATTAGGTATAATGACGAATGCCGGATAAGTTATATTAAAATAAAATATAATATTATAAAAGGATAAATTTTAAAAATATAAAAGTATATTACTTCGAAATTCGTGTCTGTCCAATGGTTTTAACCGGGTAATCCGAAAAAAAAAAGATTCATTTTAAAAGAACACGTCATTCAGTTATCAACTAAGTGTATTTGTTAAGTTCTCGAATCGAACATTTTGAGTTTGTTTACCTTTTCGGAAAGTACGCGAAAGTAAAATAACAGAAAAACACATCGCTGCCGTAAAACTATTATGGCATTACAATTTCATTTGAGATTTGAAATGTTTGTGCGACAAATGCATTTTGTTTTCTGAATTATTATATTTAACTCGACAAGTATTCAGTGGCACGGGTCTCACTTTAAATATGGATACAATTACACCGAAGAAGGAACACGCAGACATAAAATGCAGTGACCCACGAGAGTTTACTAATATTGACATAATTGTTTCGGTAAAACAGCTGAAGTGATGTGTTTGTATAATGTTTTATTAGTAATCCGTACGTCTAGAGACGTTGCGTTTTGTTCATATAAAATAATTAAAATAATTTTAAACTAGTTTAAAAAATAAAACGTATACGAATAAACAGTTTGTTTTTTTGTTTAGGTTATAATTTTTGTTGTTTGTTTTGTGAATTTTAAATTAAATTGGCCAATTTGAAGTGTTGGTTTTTCCGAACAATATTGGCAAAGTTAAAAATTAAACGTCAGAGCGAATCGTTGAGTGTGGACACTAAACATACTATACGAGTATACTGACACCTTTCTCGTTGTAGAAAGCTTTTAAAAAAAAAAAAAAAAAAACCGAAAAAAATGTTTTATTATTAACGATTATGTATTTAACAAATCCATTTTGGGAAACCAAAAACCAAAATAGATAAAACTATTGAAACTTTAAAGTAATTTCTACTCAACGAACCTCCAAATTAGTTTAAATAATAATAATTTAATGCAAATAAATAATATAGGAGGGAGGGTATTATTATATTTGTATAGAGGGTGACTTTTTTTCATCATGAGTCAGCAATTTTCTCGAAGGATTTTAAGCGAATTTGATTTATGTTTTTTTTTTTTTTATCATCGTGAAGTCGATTAAGAGTAGTATAAAATAGATGGTTCAAAATCAGGAGCAAGGAGCAAGGAGCAGGGACCAAGACAATTCGGGCGGCAATGTTAAAATACTGCTCCTTGCTCCTGAGTTTTAACCATCTATTTTATACTACTATTAAGCCTTATTTTAAAACCATTTTTAATTTTTCACTCCTACTCCATATTCCTTAAATGCGTTTTTGGTTTTCAAAAAGGAGAGTTCTTTTTAACATAGATTCGAATAGAGAATATGTTTTTAGAAATTATGGTGTGCATAACACTAGTATCAGATTTACAATTTATGTGTTATAACCAGTGTTCGGGACTATTATAGCACTTATTAACCATCGAAATAAACGCGGAAAAAAAGCGCTTAAAACTTCATTATAAGCACTCCAATAAGCACTTGAAATTATTAAAAGCAAAAAAAAAGCACGACAAAAACTATTAACATAGCCTTTTTTATATTATCATTATTTAACTTAAAACATTTAGCATTTTTTGAATTTTTTAGAACATTTTAACTTCTTATATATTTTTTGGAAAATAAATTTCAATTTTTTTTAACGATTCTAAGCGGAGCTCGGTCAACAGTACTGATTTTTCAACAATGTGCGTTTTCGCAACGTCTATTGTTTAAAAAGATTAAAATAATAAAAACGTAATAAAACCGAAAACGGTTGGCAATGATACAGCCAGTGGTACAATGCGTTGCGTAGTGTTGTCAGTGGGACTAGGACCGGCAACAGCATTTGAAGATTAAGTTCCATGCAGACAGGCCGACGTTACTTCGGAAGTGTATAGTTGACTTTATAATACACACGATTCTAATGTTGAACATTTAGTTTTATAATTGCTATACTCACTTGGCGGGTCAGTAAGATCTTTTGTTACAGATAGTGGTACAACGCATTGAGTAGTACTGTCGGTCGGACTTGGACCCGCAGTAGCATTCGGAAATGAATTTCTGTGCAGGGTGGCCGACGCATTTTCGGATGTGTTACTGGGGCCTGTTTCCGGCTCCTCGGTGTAATGCAACATTTAAATAAACTTTCGATTTATTGTAAACAATATGAATTACTAAAAACATTAATAATATCAAAATAACATATTATATACTATGTCTATTATCTTTACATACCCGGTAAATTTCGGACAAAAGATTTTAAGATTTATTAAAAAAAAAAAAAAACCCCACGTATGAATTGATCGCTTTCAACTGTATGCTTTTGGAGATGACCCAGGACAAACAAAGATGTTTCTCTTTTTATATTACGTATGCGTCGTATATATGCGTATTGTACAACAGAGCTCTTAATAATTACAACTGTGTCTTGTTATAGGATTAAAAAATAAAAGAAAGTTTTCTTTTTGTAATAACGTGGTTTTTTTACTTGTAATTAACAGAAATCCGCGGGGGAAAAGAAAATTGCAATTTTCATATTTGAAGAACAGATTTTGTGTATGAGCTCTCTCTTCATACTAAGAGTTGAATTTCCATTGGGCCATGGTATGCTATTGTTATAGTTCACGAAATTTATGTCACGAATAAATGAAAATGTGCATAATCAACGAACCTCAAAACGTCTTACACGTTTAAATTAAGATTTAAGTACATGATGTGGATTGTATTTTCTTTATTACATTGCATTTATACGAATCGTTTTAAAGACCCGGAAGAATTAATTAAGGAATTAATTTTGTACGGCTCTTATAATTAAAAATAAACAAAATGTTTTTATAATTTGAGACTTTTCATAAATATATGTATAGTATGCACAATTGCAAGTACTTTATAAAAATGATGCAGATTTGTTCCAGATCTTCCATGATACGCAATAAAAGTATAATGCTTATATGCTGAAAATTAAAAAAAAAAAAAAAATGACCTGTTCAATGCACCAATTAGATTCAAAATCTTTCAGAAAGCTCTCTTGTTGGTTAGAACAAGATTTCCGGTGAAAAAAGTTGTACACAGACACAAAAAATTAAAACATAAAATAAAAAAATCACACAAAACAGTGTAAAACTAGAACGTATACGTTACTATACGTTTCTCGCTGCTTTGAGAATCTAAATAATAAATATAATTTATTACGTTTGTTTAAACTATAATATTGGAAACGATAAATGTATAGGTGCCGTAGGTTTGTAATGTATTTTGATTATATTATACTCAAGAAAATAAAATTTGTTTGTGTACACAAGATTTTCGAACACAGGTGTACTTACTTTATGATAATAAATATTCAATAATGTTAATATATTGTAATATATAATATTTATTTTTTACGATTGTGTTTATAGAGTTGGTGTTTAGCCAAGTTGCTGCTATCGTTGCAACTCCAAGAGCAATTACAGTATTTAATTCGTTTAAAACCTAATGTGCTTTAACATAATATGTTTGTTGTTGACGTTTTTACTTCATAACACCTTTGGACAGTAGGTAGGTAATCACATGTAAACCTATTGTATTGGTCACTCGAGATGTGACTCTTATTATCACCGACATTTCGCCCCAAATACATGACTACATGTTTCGCATGTAAATCGCATATTTTCGTTATCGTCATCATCATCATCTTTTTATTTATCATATTCTTTATCACAGTCTTCTCATCGTCAATACTGTCAACGGTTTCCTATCCATCATCAAACCCATTAAATTTTAAACTGATATGATACCCAATTACATATTCCACAGTGTTTGAACATTTGGTAAAATCTGAAATAATTTAAATAAAAATGATATCAATAATTTATTTGATTATTATTTATTTATTCATTCATTTATTAATCATTTCTAACGAAAAAACGATTCTGAGCAAAGTTCGGTGATTCCAACATTTTTTTAAAGGCCGTAATAATTTTCTAACATTATTTCCCAGTTTTTTTTATCTATTATGAAACTCCTGGGAAAATTTAAAAATTACGACCCCGGTCAAATTTTCTTTTAGAAAAGGTGCTACACTAGGAAAAATCGAAAAAAAATTCCCGGTAGAAAAGTTGTTTACAGAAAAAAAAATTAATATCACTGTAAAAACATTGTAAATCATTGTACAAATTAGTATAAAGTTCATCGTGAACGAAATCATAGACTTAAAATAGACCGCGCATTATACTCGTTTTTGTATAACACCTTCATGCAATGATATGTACGACAGAAACAGGTTCTAATGTAACATTTTCAACGAGTTCATAATAAATTATTCTATGAGATTTTACATATTAATTAGATATTCGTACCAAACATACCAATAAACTCTTATCATTTTTTTTACGCGAATTCCGATATTTGAATAGTTATTCTGCTATTCGGAGTGGAGACGAATCCGATAAATCAGAGATCATCAAAATCGGTCCAGCCGTTCTTGACTTTGTTTTATTTATATACAAATTATTTAGTTTGATAATTAATGTTATAGACTTATACATCTAGACGGAACATTCGGCACGAAAACGTGTTTTGTTTGGTGAAGTTTCATATCGAGGACAGAAACATGTAAGATAATAAACGGAGTGTTTTAATTGGCTGTCAAATTTGCTTTTCTCACACTATATGCTTTATATCAGCGTGTCTCTCTTGGTCCGTTTGGACCGAACACGCCTTCCAGTCCTCGGGATGAATGTTCCGTTTAGAATATAGACTTATACATCTAAGCTCTAGATGAGATGATTTCACGATCGTGAGATTTTTTACGGACTATATATCTTGAATATTCCACGACCGTGATTTTTAGTAGGGTATTGACTTTTCTCGGTTTTAACTAACTAAGCACAGAACTATTCGCGGTGCGCGTTGTGATGAATTTATAAAAATTAACGACCACGGTCGACAATAATAGGTACTTTGTTTCCACACAAGAAGAACCCCAGGCTTCTCTTATTTGCGGCACCGCCGCCTTGCCAATCCACCTGGCGCCGACTGTAATTGATTACCTATAACAAAACCGTTGGTGTTTTGTGCTTTAACAAACATTAAATTATTCATTTCAAGAGAATACACTGATAATTACTTTCCGTGCTATTTAATGCATGTTATACTTTTAAATACTTTATCGATTGAGTTTCGTTTCGAACGTATTGTATTATTCAGTTTGATAAATACCTATTAATAATAGCGCACAAGTGCATTTGCATGCATGTTTTTTATGCTCGCAAACAGATATGCCATAAAGTTATATTTATATTTTATGGTATAAAACCAGTAATTCGTAATATTAGGAACAATATTATATTGTATATACATAATTTGTGTGTACGAAAGTTAAAAATTAAACTTTCGAGCATTTATACAATAATTTGCTGCAGTGCGTTGTATGCATAAATTAGTTTACGAAAGAATTTTTTTTTTTTGGAAAATTCCAAATTCAAAATTACCCTGGTGTTTTGTGCACACAAAATAAAACACCGGCGAACAAATATGTTTCTCGCTGCGTTCAGAATCTAAATATTAATATACTAATTTATTACGTTTGTTTAAACTATAATGTCGGAAACGATATTTTATCAGGGGTATAGGTTTGTATAGTATATTTTGATTATAATATTATATTGAAGAAAAATAAAACTTGTTTGCGCTTACGATATTTTTCGAGTAGAGTCAGTAGAGGTGCAAGTGCTTACTATTCGACAATAAATATTTAATAACGTCAATATAATTTAATGCGATATAAATTTTTTTTATACGATTAAATTAACAATAATTTATTACTCAAGGGGGTGGGGGATTTTTTTCCGGTTATACACACGTAATTATTGTTTTTTGAATTATTCATTTCTTACGCGCGTTATAAAAATAATACGTAAAAAACATCATACTTTTATCGTCGTTATTGTTACCCGACATTGTTTTACTGCGTACCTGCGTCATTATTTTTCTTGGTTTGCACATTATATTCTTCGCTATTATCAGTAGCGTGCCCGGGAATTTTCGACGGTCGGGGATGTACCTATGGGAAATGGTAATTCGAAAGTTAAAAAAAAAACCGATTTCTGATCAATACGTCAAGTTTTTCCCCGCAACTCGGCCGAAATATATTATGCGTTTCGATATTAAATTATAGTTGTATTTTTTCTTTGTATTTTTAAGCCAACTATGGTTACCTCCCCTATACTTACGCCACCGGTTGTTATTCTTTAACTCTGTAATTTAAAAAAAAAAAAAAAAAAAAACAAAAGAATGTATGTCGTTCCCCGACAATACTGTTATTATTTTTGAACTTTTTCGTCGATTTACAACGTGTACAGCAGAAATTTGCGAAACGCGTCGTGCAGCAGACCAACGTGTGTACGTATAGTCGGTACAACTAATAAAAACGTTCAACTTTCCAAATAAACATGTTCGCTTTTTTACACGAATACCGCTTATGTTCGGTCGGAAAACAATATTATGTTATCATTCGCGATATTTCGTTTTACATACTGAACGGAGCGAAGAATTTATTCGTTTTACTACCACGGCGCGTGATGATTTGTTTCGTCTTTCGTGTGTGTGTGTACAGTTTTACAACTATACTTGTATAAAACTACCGGAAATCTCGTTCCCGATCGAAATATAACATATTACCCGTTTTGTCGCGTTTCGGGCCCGTCGACAGCGGTTACTGTTTGAATATCAAAAGCGAGTAGTAGTTCTAACCCCTAAATACGGGGAGGGGAGGTCGAACACTGCTATGGGTTGCCGAAAAATACCGGTGACGCCATATTCTAGAGCCGCTCGTTTCTTGGATGTTCCGGCAGACAAATTCCCAAAAAATGCTTATACTTGCCTGTGCCTTTACTGTCTTGCACGCAGTGTTGTTCATCCCGTTCATGATATTTTGATATCGAATACTGCCATTGTTTTTTTTTTTTTTTTATCGCACGATCCAATTTTCACGCTAATTAATGCGTAATAGTTTCAGTATGCCTATTATAATACGTAATGGTTGTTTTTTTTTTTCGATCCCGGAAAGGATTATTTATACCCGCCCTCCTTCGCGTACCTTCACGGCTACTCGGTACAGAGAGAGGGAAAAATCATTAGGGGAAAATATTATACGTATCGACTGTTCCAGAAACAATACGATGGTTGAATCTATTATAATGCAATAATCATAAATCAAAAAGGAAAATATTACAGGAGTTTCGTTTCCACGCGCAAATTCTTCATACTTAGACGCACGTGGTAAAATGAAATATGTTTTCATAATTTCTGCAGTATATGCGTACAGGGTGTCCCACGAAGATATACCGATCGTAATGTATCCGCAGACAATAACGATAATGAAATTCCGTTTATCTTATATATTATACATACAGGCGTGGGCGCCCGGAGGGGAAGGCAAGACGGGACCTGACCCCAATCAACTTCAAAATTTCGAATAAAATTTAAATAATTAATTATCCTGGCGTTTTCGGTGTTTGATTTTATTATGCCCCTAGCCGATAAGTTTCCTGCGGGCACCCATGCTCACAGCGATAAGCACTACAAATATTTGTATTTCAATTAAATTTTTTATCTATTGCTGAACAAAGATAAAAAATAAACTAATTTTCGTTTTATTATTCTGGAAAAATTCGAAGACAGCAATTATATAGAGTTTATTTTTCAAAAAATGTTGACGTAGGCATCGACTTTTCTCCTCATTCAGTTCGTGGTACTTAATCATTTTTTAAAGTTTAGAAAAAACTATGTACCCCCATAATTACTATGCAGCAGGCTGTAATGACGTTCGCTAATTGATTGTTATTATTATGGTAAGTTGACTGCACACTTTTTCCGGCTATCTTCAAATTTTTCGAAAACAATAAAACAAAAAGTTATTGTTTTAGTTTTTTTTTTTACCGAAACATAACAATTTAATACAAACATAAATATTTGTAGTCCTTGTCCTCGCGTCCGATAAAAAAAACAACAACAGAATTTTGATTATCTCTATTATCACTGGAGATATTGCAATGGACAGAAAAAAACAAACGCTTTCGCGTTTCGAATCGATAGGGTTCGGCAACATTGTTATTAGGTAGTCCAAAAATGTTCGCGCACGAGATAAAACTATAGTATTGGCGTGAATACGTCTCGATTTCCGGCGGTGGTGCGATGAAATATTTAAGATTCCGAACAAAGCGAGAAATGCATTGGTTGTACAATGATGTTTATTTAAAACGATAAACGAACAATAATTTAACATCGCGTTCCTATTGAAAGTTTATTTTTCGGACGCGACTCACGCTTAAAATGTAAAATTATGTATTTCACGAAACCGCTTGATATTAAATAATAGTTGGGTTATGAAAATGTTTAATAAATGTACGTACGTATAACATTTTTTTTTTTTTTAATCAGTCATATTATTATATTACGTGACACGTTTAACTTTGACATATTATCCAGAACTTTTTCTATGTATATATTATAATAAAGTAGTTTTCTCTCTCTCTCTCTTTTTTTTTTTTTTTTTATTTTTTTTTTAATATTCCATATTAAACCCCGCGGGTTCTAATATTTTCGATGATGGATAGGTTGACACCTCCGTAAACGTCATGTTTGTTTCCCCCCTTCGTGTCGGTTACCGCTCGCGCACAGTTATACTTAATCAAATCTACCGTCACGCGCGGTTAAAAAAATAGATTCAAACTTAATTACATAAAAGAAAAAAAATTGCCGGTTTTTTTTTTCTCTCCGAGTATTCGGCCGTACGATACGATGTCTGTACCAATAATGATACCGGCCGGCGAAAAATCCCATTTCGAACGCGCGCGCGTGTAATGATAGATAACGGCGGATTTATTTCACGTGTTTTATTTTTATTATTATTATTATTTTTTTTTTTCATTTCTTTCGCGTTCAACGTCGCCGCGCGTTGTTATCATTATTGTTATGATAGTCCCGTCGGGCTGTCCGGAATGAAAACCGCGGACGGGGGGCCGGCCGGCGGGGTGTTGGCCGGACGTGCGGCAACGAATCGGAAAGTTATCGGCCCGGCACGCGTGTTTTACGCCCGTAAAATATGCGCAACGCAATACGCATTAACGCGGCATGACGCGGTGAAATCGTTTTAAACGACGCGCACCGCGGCCCCCGCGTACGGCGCGCGGGTTCGAACGCGTGACGACGGCCCCCGGCCGCGAAAAACCCGCTCGCGGTTTCCGACGAGCGCGGTTCGCGTTCGTATTTCCCGCCGCGCTCGCTACCCAGGTTCCCGCCCGCCGCGGCCGTCCCGGCGCGCGACGGATTCACCGCGGCCTCGTTGCGGGTTCGCGATAAACGATAGCGGTGTAAATAATATTATTATGATAATCGGGTCGAGCGGCCGCGAGCCCCGGTCATTCGCGAGACCGGCGGCGGCGGCGGCGGCGGACGCTGCCGAACATTTCGTCCCGAGAGCGTCGTCCCGTTCACGGCCGAACGGCCC
Organism: Cinara cedri; assembly: GCA_902439185.1. Lineage (NCBI taxonomy): Eukaryota > Metazoa > Arthropoda > Insecta > Hemiptera > Aphididae > Cinara > Cinara cedri. The sequence continues at coordinate 3,195,196 of CABPRJ010000949.1, forward strand.
GAACGCGGTTTTCGAGATCCGCCGGAACGGAGAGTTGCGGCTCCGGCACGCGCAGCCGCCGCGTAATAATAATTGTTCGCGCGCCAACCGAACGTTCTAGCGAGCCGACGCGGCGACGGCGGCGGTACATTGCCGGGCGACAAACGGGCGTGATTGTAATACACCGGAGAACGCGGTGTCTCGCGTCAGCGCGTCGCCGAGTAATCACGGCGGCTCTGGTCGTCCGCTGTGTTTGCGGCGGGCGGCGCGTAGCCGTAGAAAAGACGTGGGCGCGATGCCCGACGGAAAACGACACCTAACCGGCCCGCGAACGCCGAAACGCGTCGAGCGGACGGCGCGCGCTGTGCGCACGATTACGGTGTCATTATGCCCGCCGCCGCGGTATACGAGAGTGGCCGACTCTGCCGTAATCCAACGCACGACCCTCGGACGAAATTATTGCGATATTATATTGTAGCAGCGGGTGCGTTACGGTAATACGCAACGAACGTCCCGTCACAGATTTCCGTAGAACGCTGCGAGCATCTGTAACGTTACGTTCGGAGGCGTCAGGTTTTGCAAATGTCGCGATGGGGGGAGGGCCTTCTAATTTTTTTTCAACACTTGTACAGTTTTACCTAAATCTCATCGAATGTTTCCCATTCGTATGTTCCTTAAATTGTCCGAAAACCGCTAAAATATAATTTGTTATTTGTCGTTTTATATTATGTTGTACAATTTTTTTCTATATAGTATCATGGAAAATCACAAGACAATCCACACAATTTCTATGCCATCAATATCAAAAGAAAAAAAAAAACGTTTATTTTTCTCGGTTAATTTGTTTTAAACGACATCGGTATGTCGCGATCCTTTCGTTCCCGAACACACATACTCATAGTCCCGGTACACTCTGAGCTTGATTTTCATAATACATGTATGGCCCTCTATGCGTTATTGAAATCACCCTCCCCTCGCACCTCGATCCGCTTTCTCGTCACGTGTGAAACGGCTGCTACTGAAAAGTCGAGCTACAGACTAACGTGGAGAGCACCGAAATATCGGAGCCATCCCAAGATGATCTAGACTCAATGATTTTTTGAAAAAGATGAAGAATTATAATATTTAGTAGTACTGTTTAGTAAAATTAATGATTGGTCACGGGAGATAAGTGTGAGAATAGCGAAGGCGGAAAGAGCCTCTTCTGTGCTATCCAAATTCTTATCGTTCTCTCCAAGAAGACAAAATTAAGACTGTACACGGTCATAATTTGAGCTACTCCCACTGATGGATGTGAAGTATGAATAACGACAAGTGCGACACTAAAAATACTTGGACATTTCGAGAACAAAACGTGTGGCATGATTTGTGGATCAGTTTTGTAACACAGGGACCGATGAACGGAGGAGTAAATCCAACAAGGAACTTCAAGAGAAAATGGGCCTATCGCCAGTCGCTAGCTACGTAACAGGTCAAGGAATGCAGTGGTTGGGACATGCCACGAAAAGAAGCTAAGGAAATACCGTCGGTAAAATTATGGCGTTAGACATCGGTAGGGAGGAGACCTGGAGGCGGACCGAGGAAGAGGTGGCTACACGTTATAGACGAGGGCCTTGACGCTTTGGCGGTGCAGGCACGGAAGCGAATCGTTCAAGAACGAGAGAAACGAGAGGACGTAGTGATGCGAGCAAACGCTCTAACAGAGTTCTGTATACCGACGGTGGCGACGATGTGTACAAGAGAAACGCGGTACCGAAGTACCTGAAGTGTATTTCTGTTGCGGGGCCAAAGGTCGTACACACGTCGCCTAGTTCGCGCGAGAAAAGTCGTAGAGAAAGTCGAGCCCGCGGCCATATCACGTACGTGCGTGTAGGTCCGCGCGCTCCGGCCCGCAGTCATATACATATAGGGTTCGGAAACACGCGACGTGGCTCGACCGCGACGGGAAAATCGTATTATTCGCGCTTTCCCCCCCCGGCAAGCGGCGACGCGGCGGAGCGCAGCGGACGAGGAAACCGCAGTGCAGTCGTTCGACGGCGGGCTACCGGTCGGTACAATATATATATATACATACATATATATACATATATATATATATATGTATATACGTATAGACAATGCGCGCGCGGGCGCGAAGATTAATGTTCTGTGTGGGCTGCGCCCGCCCCCGTTCCGCCGGTCGGGCACGTCCGGGAAAAGGATTTGATCCAAAAGGATTCGATGTGCTTGTATAATGTATTATACAATACTGCACCGGTAATGTGACAGAATGCGGGAAACCGCAACGGTCCGCCGCCGCCGCCACCGCCGTCGCCCGTACCGCGACCGCGTTTCGTCGTTCGTCGCTTCGGGATTTAATTCGACGGCCGGCGGCGCGACGGACCGCGGCGGGCCCGTGACGTAACCCGCCGCCCCGTCCGGTCGTACCGGACAGTCCGGTTAACCGTACAGCAGCAGCAACAACGACGACAACGACAACAACAACAATAATAATAACGATAATAATTATGACGATAATAATACAATACGCGGCGTCGTGCTAATAATAGAAATAATTACGATATTATTGTAACACGCGTACGGGAATCGCAACGCACAACGTAACGCGCGCGGCGGCTGCGCGGATCAACGATAACGGGGTCGGTTGAGGTCGATCCGGACGGTTATTATTATTATTATTGTTGTTATTGTTATTGTTATTGTTATTGCAATATTCGCAAACGTCTCCGCGGTACGCCCGGACCGTTCTGCAGTCGGCCGTCGGCTGGAACGACGAATAATCGCGAAAGTTCGCACAATGGTTAACGTCGCCGTCGCGTTCTCGATTAATTGTTTACATTGTATACCTGCGTGTTGTAGCGCGATAACTCGCGACGGCGAACGCGCGCAAAGGCCGTATACGGACCCGAGAGGGGGGGTGGGAGAAATCCGGAAAATCCGGACAGACAGCGGAGTCGACTGCCGAAACGCGTACCGCGGAACGGAGAACCGAGATCAGTCGAGAGCCGCAGATGCGCCCGGAAAACGCCGGGCCGCGAAAGGCGGACAGACGGCCGGACGACAGGACCGACGGGCGTGTGGAAGATGTACAGCCGTGAGCGGATCGGAAGGAGAAGACAGAAAGGAAACGTCGACAGATTCAATGGGCGGGGGAGGGGGGCAGGAGGAGGGTCCGCCCCCGTGACAGTTGTGTTATACATGCGGTTGCGACAAACGATTGTGAACCGTCGTTCGAATTGCGGTTAGACCAATCGTTACCGATTGGCGATAACATTGACACTCGATCGGTAATCCTGTCCGTATTTTATGTCTAGTGTTTATTGTTCGAAATTGATACGAACAATTTTGGACCTCCCCCCACCGCAAAAAAAAAAAAAAAATTTCTATATCTACCGCTGAACGTCCGAGACAGTTATTATTTAATATCAATTGGGCCGGACGGCGTCGCGCGATCTTGTGAAAGCCGAAGACACGCCGGAATAATATAAAATGGTAGTTTTGAACTTCAAAAAAAAAAAAAAAAAAAAAAAAAAAAAATGATATTTACTATTTTCACGGGTCTCGTCGACGTTCGAACTCGGCAGCGCCATTATATAAGTAAAGAAAAAAAAAAAAATCGCAACCTCGTATTTTCTCGTTTTTACCACTCTGTTACAACATAACACAAATGTTGTGTTCCGAGTCCGACAACAATAAGCGAATCGCATTGTAACGAACGGGACATTCGCTGCGTGTCTTTGATATTCAACCGTACACGTTTATGCGGGAAAAAAATGTTGTGTTTGAAAATCGTTTGCGCGCGCTTGTGCGCGTATCAAAGCGTAGGGGTGTTCGGCTCCCGTCGCGTGTGCACCGCCGCTCGACCAACCGACGTGGGCATTTTTTCGTTTTGTGTTTACCGTTGAAATAACGTGTAACAATCGACGCGGACGTTAATAAATTAACGTTGTTTTTGGTTTGTTTGTTTTGTGCAGCCCGAAATGGTGTTTGTTTTTTTTTTTTTTTTGTTTTGTTTTTATTTCACGAAATACGTAGGTACGTACGAATAATGCGAAAAGCTTTTAATACACGTCCCGCGGCGCACACGACGACAACACCGTGCGATACGGTGAACGACAATAAACGAATAAACAACATAATTATAGCGTTAAAATAATTTATACGCACCGGCGGTGTCAACGTCGATAAATTATTATTTATCCGTTTTCGTTCCGTTATGCGTTGTTATACAAATCCGACGAAAAAAAATAATACGAAAACCAAAACTCTAATCCAAAGGCGTTAATACAATTTTTCTGTCAACCGGAAACGTTCGAATCAAACACGAACCGTATTGTTATTAGCGAACTTCTAAAATTAATACGGGAGGAAACTTATCCGCGGCTCGCTGAGTTATTTAATATGGAACATACATATGTTTCCGGCGCGATACACGAGGCTAAAAGCCACATTTGTATTGTAACATTGCCTAAAAAGCCGAGCGCGAGGCGTTGTGACGATTTTCGTACCACGAGTCTTTAGAGTCCACGTGTTGAAACTATTTTTAAAAATAATTACTGTTCGAGGATTGATCGAGAACAGACGAGCAACGCACGATTCGGTTTCAGAAATCGAATCGACTGTCGAATCGATGATTTGGTCGTTGAACGTGTGTTTGAATTAAACGGGGAACGAAAACAGTGTTGCGTTTTCATCGCCGTTTTTATCGAACATGCGCTCGAAATGCATGTTCCGTGAAGTGCGATAAAGCATCAAACGACTTATTTCGGACATCGCTTGACAGGAACAACGTTGCTTGCGTGATATCCGACATCCGAAGCAAATAGGAAATCATTGAAGAAGAAGAAAACTATAATTATACGAACAATTTCAGGCTCTCCGTTTCGCGACGAGAATCTCGAACTATACTAACTAGGTGTACGGGTGTTCGTCGCGCAAGCGGTTCGAAACCGATTTATGTCCTCGCATTGAATCTCGATCAGTCGACAGTCGAGCTTGACAGGCAATGGAGCTACGGCCTAGAGCGCTCGGTTTGACTGTTTCGGGTACAAAAGTGAGAAATCGGTTGAACTTTACTGTTTTTTGATGTTGAAAGCGTACAAGTGTACTTGTAAAGATCCGCACGCGAGGCGGATAGGAATGACAGATTATAATTCGTAACCAGTTTAAAATCGTTTGTACGCGACCGTTTTCCGCGGTCACGGTTGCGATGCAGTTTTGAACCGTACCGAATCGCGAAGTGTTCGCCACGCGTATATTGGGTTTTTGTGTTCGCAAACGACCGAGAACTAAACTCGAATGGCATCGATGAGGTAGACAAACACGAAGAACTGTACAATCGTAAACTTCCTGGGTATTCAAGGAAATACGATTGACGGACAAATCACCGCAAGAGAAAAGACCTCAAACTTAACGCGCGGTGGCAAGTGATTTCAAATCGGACTCGTTTCAGCGGACAAGTGTGCGGCTCTCTAAAATACGCTGTACACGTGCGGAGTCACCGAACGGCGACTGCGGGTTCGGTGTTGTCGCGTGGCGCAGAAGACCTCAGCGATCGGTTTGACGCGTAGTACAAGTAAAATAAATGCTATAAGGTCCCCGGTGTAAACAATTCCGGATTTCCTCCCGCCCTCGGGGATAATAATATACGCTTTATTGCAGGACCGCCATATTGTGTGACGGGACGAGGTTCGCGAACTCAACGCGATATTATAGACTGTATGTACATAGACTTGCACCCGAAAGTTTAGTGGAAACGCAACGGAAATTTAATTTTATATCAACAACAAACTTATTTTATGCGTCGTCGTCGTCGGTCGAGTCACTGCCGCGGCCATTTTAAACGACGAATAAAATTACTCCCGCGCGGTGCAGGTTGTAAACCGTCCCGTTTCGTTCGACTCCGCGGTCCAATAAACGACATCTTTCGAAGATCTTTTATTGTTCCAATTAAATAATTATATGGGTACGGGACGTTTATGCGATGGCGTCATACAACGCGAACCGTTTCACAGCTGAAACGGCCCGGATTCGCCAACTATAAATCATCCGAGAACCGAGTAACGTATTTTCTAAAGCGGCAAAATACGGGCGTTATTTAGCATCTGTATTTCGTATAAATTACGATAAAAACTCTGATCCGAATTTTATGATTTGTTCGAATAAAATTATGTATTTAAAAGTAAAAAAATGAAATAAAATAACAAAAGGCGATGTCCAAATACAATGGTATTTTATTAAGACAAGACAATATTATACGATAATAATAATATAAAATATAAAATGATTGTTTTATACTAGTTTTTAATAATTTATAGCTAGATCACTCTACCTATTATCACGACCCGCCAATTATCCACCGAGGATTTCAAGTAAATTTTATTTAACCGCATTCCAGTCTAATATTATGCGTTCTTATTTAAGGGGCCCGATTTTGACGGTTTTCAAATTTTCTCCAGGTTTGTTAAATTTTTAAAAAAAATTTATATTTATATTTCTCTCTTTACTAAAATTTGAATTGTACCTACGTTTAATCTAAATTAAGAAATTACAAAATATACCAAGTATATAGATAGATAAATAGTTAAAAAAAAAACTACATTATAATGAAATACAACGAGCAATAAATATAATAGATAAAAAATTATTTATTTGTCCATTTTATTTTCCCTGGATGAACATGGCGTTAAAAAGCAGTATTATGCAGAGGAACTGCTAGATACATTGGTAATTTCCTATTACAGTTGCGGATTTAGTTTCAACAAAATGTCTAAAAAAAAGGGCGTCTATTAATGGATACATTTAAAATGCATATGGTTTTTCAAGACCCCTCCCGTAAAAATGTTGAGAACCCACCACTATTCTACTGTCACGGGAAAACCAAGTCCCGTGTCAACTTTGATTGAGACGTGGGAAAAAAGAAGCCTTAACCGTGAACGTCCGCTAAAATCGTAACAGTAATTCTGATTCTACGGAGCATGGGAGTTTTTCTGTATGAGAATGTTTTTGAGCTAAAAAAATGGTCCCGGTACAACCACAAACGTCTATTCTCATCACATTCAACCGGGAGGAAAAGTTCGATAAATATATTATTGTTGATTGATAAAATAGACTATATATCAGTTTGGTATGCATATTATGATTAGAAACTCTTTATTTAGCACCTATTATCAAAAATAACTTGTTCGTAACAGATACATGAGATCTGACGCAGACGGCTTATTGCTGATAAATCATAATAGTTTCTCGACTACAGTAAATTAAAATTGTGTTAGTTAACAATTAAATTGTTATCTATCGAACGATAAAACCGATTGAAAATAGATTGCGTAGTTTTGTCAGTTTAATATTTTGGGAAATACTTAAAACACTAAAAAATGCTCAAAAAGATCAATAGCAATAAGTTCGGGTCCCGAAGACATTTTAAAAACCTGGTGCCTATGACTGTACCGCAGTCCACGAAACATTATTCGCAACAGCACTACACAATATTATATTGATTTTCGAAACAACAATAACCCGTATTTTTAAAAACGCCGATTCGGAAAGAGCGTCTCGCGATAGCTGATCAATTCATCGTAGGGATTGTTTGTTATTCGGCTATTCGCGTAGAGGGTAAAAAAATAAAATAAAATACAACAACCCCTATAATATTACAGTTGAGGTGTAGAAAATATACTGAATACTTTCTTGATTTCGCAATATTTTACACGTTTCCGGTTAGATATTATATTACAATATGTAATTTACAGTTTCGCGTCATTATTATGTATATGTATGTATTATATTCTTTGTGCAATTTATTTAGTATTCCGCAGACTTTTTATTGATTTGTTTTTTTTTTTTGTTTACGATATTTGGAAATTATTATTTTACTTTCGATATAAACTGTATAATATTTCAATTTGGAAGACACGATCCCCGGTAGTACTTTATGTTAAACACAAACGAATATTAAATTTTTAGATGGGGGAAAAAACTATACATTTGTTGCAGCAGCGGCGTTATACTAGACGATTGTTATACCCGATCACAAATATAATATAATCCCTGAACAATGTTATAATCTCAGAGTGTTGAATACGACCAATTTATAACGTTTTGTTTTTTTTTTTTCTATAGAATAATATTTGTTGCGGTTGTTTTTGGTTACACAATCAGAAATCTAAAAGGTCAACTTCACGGACGTGTCCTATACGGATTGTAGAAAGTTTTCCTCTTTTCAAAAAAAAATAAAAATAAAAATAGCGATGTCCTAAATCGGATCACTGTACGAGACGTGAGAGTTTTTCGAATAATAAAGTGTGTTTTGAGTAACAAAATAATAATTTAAAAAAAACTGATACTAGGGATGGAAGCGGCCACTGTCGTAGGTGAGAAGTTGGGAAGGTAGGATACTTTATTTCGTTTTTATGTGTAAGAAACGATAAACCATTGTTTGATGAAAGACGATTCTGAGCGCAGTTTGGTAATAGACAATTTGAAGTGCCGTAATTTTTTTTGTGATTTTCATTTAAATTTGATTTCAAAACGCTTATAAAATAAAAAAAGTCGTCCGACGATTTTTGAAATTCGACTACGTCTAAGTAAGTCCAATATAAGTATTATTACCAAGTTTCAAGTCTCTACGTATATTTATAGCCGAGTTAAAGCAAAAAGACTCCAAAAAGTTAAAATTCCTTTTTAAGCTCAAAAGCTTTGGTAACAATACCGTAAGGAAAGTTAACCAAAATGTCATCAAAAAAGTTATCTTTTGATTTTTTGATTAAATCGTTCTTTCTGATAGAAAACTTCGTCTGTGTTGCTATAAAATAATGAAATCATGAAATTGTACGTTTGTCTAGGTTTTTTCCGCACTTATAAGTGCTTTTATTTAAAAATTGCGTTGAAAATCAGTTGCTACGCATTAAAATCGGAGCAAGTTAAAAAAACGTGTCCACAGACTAGAACAAAAACAAAGAAGTAAACACCTTGTAAAACCAACTCCCCACGCTTCGGATTTAAAATAAGTCGTGAGTAGTATAGATTTGTTCCGTCTATGTCGCAGCAAAACGCCCTATGAAACCCAAAAATTTAGCCTCTCTGATTTGGCCTCTTTTCATGTATTTTCTATTACGCAGCAAAACGTCCATGCAAATTCGGCATCTTTTTATTTTTGAATAATTTTTTATTTGTAAATAAAAACAGACATTTAGTTATATTTCATTTTATTTCAAATATTTCTATAATTATAGTATATTTTCTATGCAATAGCAAACGTCCCATGAAACTACTCTCCTGTGTGATTTACTAATATATACAGTAATATTTAAATTATTAAAAAATAAAAAGAGACCAAATTTTCATGGGGCGTTATGCTGCGTGAAAGAAAGCACATGAAAATAGGCCAAACGTTTGGGTTTCGTACGACGTTTTGTTGCGACATGGAAGGAACAATTCTATCCTAAAAACGTGCGCAAATCCCTTGATATATAAAATCTATTGTCAGCTAATTGGTACGGTACGTGTCAATTGTAAACGTTAATGATTTCGGTTTGATATTGTGTACGTTATATTAAAAAAAAAATTTAAAAATACGAGCAGAGCCAAGTAAACGTAACATCGTAAAGTTTCGATATCGATCGGCGATTTTATTTCTTTATACGCGTGTCAAATTCGAAATATTTGTCGTTTTTTTTTTTTTTTTCTATGCCTTTTTGACGTATACTGATACATTTTATATTATTATTATAATATAAGTCGGCACTGTGCGGCGAGAATGATGCACCGCGCAGCGATTTGACGAAAATCGAAGTTTGACCTAATTCGCACTTGTCATAATATTATTTTACTACATATACGCACACACGTACATTTCTGGTAAATTTACTTAATAATCGGTCGCGGATCGTGCCGAAATATCGAAAATCCTAAAACTGATGTACACACAAACGCCATCGTTTTCGCCATGACAACACGGATGTATGAGAAACATAAAAAAAAAAAAAAATGCCGTCTCCACGGTTTACGCGGATCACCTCGTACACGAGTTACTCGACTAGATCAATTCTTTTTTGGTAAGCAATAATACAGAGTGTCCCGTGGAGATCCGACAAACGGGATAATTTTTTTTCGCTTGAGGTTTTATTTTTTCGAATAATCATATACTAAAGCGTTGCGCTACGATGATTACTCTATTTTATGTAATACATATTATGTATGTGTTTTAAATAATTCACACGTACTACCTTGGTACGCCGGCCATCCGATCTTTTTTCTTTCTTATTATTAATATTTTTATTTTTTTCATCGTATAATTTGTACGCATTTTTTACAATGAAATATTCCATCTACAACAATTTGATTGCGTATGTTTGCGTTTTTCATTGTACCCGTCCTAATATAATGGAATACAATTTACATAAATTATAAATTATTTTTCGACCGTATGAAACAGTTTATAAATTCCAGGAGTAAAAAAGAGCCAATACTGCTGATGGACGTGCTACTGTTGTAACTTGTGGGTAAAATGTTAGAAAGGTATAGGATACATTATTTAATTTATACCTGTACGCAACCATAAATCGTCGCTAATGAAATACGATTTTGAGCTGAGTTAAGTTATATATATTTTGAATGCTGTGATTTATATAATTTTCGTCAAAATTTGAATTAAAAAAAAAACCTTTTATAACGCTCAGTTTTTTTTTTTTTTTTTTTTTTAACCACTATAAGTGAAAATTATGATAATTTTCATATTGAACCGCCAACTATTTCTGTTTAGCCAAAATAATTTTATCCACATAAAACCAACATAAAAAAAAAAAAAAAAACGAAAACTAAAGAATACGAAAATTTCAAATATAAATTTAAATGGCTTAACCTGCAATTGTTTCCTATACTTTCCTCGCTTCAATTTAAATCTGAAAAAAAGTTCGCTCGTGGATCTTCGTTAATACTGCGCACACTGCAATACTGCGGTATTAATAAAACAATATTTTCACGAATAATTGTTGTAATTTTCCTTGTTAGACCCAATATTATACGTGTTGCGTTATAGTTGCGTTGCGAAGAACAAGCGCATTATTAGAACGACACGCTATCGTTAAAACATTACCAGCGACCTAACCCAACTTCTAGCGATATTAGACCATTTAAATAATTGTTTTCGCAATCGTCCTGTAAAGCCAAAGAAACCGAGATACGGTGACGGTGTAGAACTTCGGGTAGAAGTTTGAAACGAACTCGCCGCCTCTCCCGGAAATTACCGCCCCAGACTACTTAGCCTACTTGGCGCAACGTTAAATTATCTACCGCTACGGATGCGGCACGTGCAGAATGTGTCGAAAGTTTCCCGGGCAAATGCGCATAGGCAATTGTCAATGCCGCAGATGCGCCCGACGCGTACAACATTATTTCGCCTTCGATTCGTCACGGTTTCGTCGGTTCGGCCGCGTTTTCAAAACGGCCGCAGACGCGTTTCGAAACGGAAACATTACGCGTACGGGTGAAACGTCCGTCGTATTCGGGTTCGCTGGGGACGTTCGCCCGCGTGTTTTCGCGAGATAGTAAAATGACGCGTGAAACGCGCACGGCATTTAAAAACGCGTACATTTTAATCTGGGCGCTCGGAAATCAACGCCGCGCGCTCATTATAATACGACGCACAAAACATATTTAAGCTTATTTAAGCATATTTAAGCATATTTAAGTTAGTTAGCGTATTATTTCAACGCCCGTTTTTAACGACATGTTATATCGTTACGGCGCCGGAACCCGCCGCCGCCATTGTGCCGCGCCGCGAAATACACATGGGGGGGGCGGTGCAATAAGCGTTGCATCCCGCGATTATGCGATTGTCGGTACGCGAGTTTTGTTGACGCGCGTACCGTACAAAAAAAAAAAAAAAACACGTTCGTACGTTCGGAAATTTCAGAATACGTTTTTAAACGGACCACGGCGGCACGGAAATACCGCGTCGGCGCACGGACGTGTCGCGTTCTGTAGAAACGTTGGTGTTATTTGCGTTAAAACTCGACCGGTGTAAACAAACGTCGCGCAAATAATATGACGTTTTTTTTCAAAGCCCGCGGGCCGGGGGGGGNGGGGGGGGGGGGGAATCTCGAATAATTTCGCTCACGGCGGACGGGCGGGACGCACGGGGTGGAAAGGCGGCGGGAGGACTTGCCGGAGCGGATCCGCGGACGGCTGCCGACATCGACGTTTGATACGGGGGGGGGGCTGTTATACAAGTAATCCGTGTTGTTTAATTGAAATTTCCCGGGACGCGCGAGAAACGCCGTACGCTCGCGCGACGCGTTAATATTTTATCGACGGCGCCTCGAGTTTTACGTACGCGTGCAAGTGTAGTAATGCGGACGCGCGGCCCGGGAGAAAACGAAACGCTCGCTTATTCGCCGCGGAGTACGGGTTTCTCGTGCGGAAAGCACTCAAGTTAAATGGAATGAACCATCGATTTCTCGTATCGTGCACACGACTCGTCTCCGGCGCATACACTTCTCGCGGTAAATGTGCGCGGTTTCATTTTCTTCCGCGACTACGGTCTCGCGAGTCATACGTTATTAGGTGTGAGTACACGTTTTCGGGAAAAAAACATTAAAAAATCAAACCCGCCCCCCCCCCCGTCTTCTTATAATAACTACGACCGGTAATAAAACCGAAAAAATACACGTCAATGTATTACTGTCTATACGACACAGGTTTTCTCGTTTTTATACGTGTATTTTACATTTTTTTTTTTTTTTTTTTTTTTATATAAATCCAGAATACATTACGGAAACGTAGTAATATCGAAACGCGAGTTGCTCAATTTCGATTCGGTGTCACCGGAGCACATCATTTTGGTTATATAATTGTCGTTCTATAATCGGAAACGAATCTAGCGGACGAAGAAAAATAAAACCAAACAATGCTAATGGGTTTTAGGAGAGAATTCGGAAGGGAGAATATACTGAGTGTTTCATGAGGATATACAAATTGTAATATCTCCGGAGAATCAAATTCTGTTTTTTTTTTTTTTATACACATATTACTCAATGGGATAAGGAGTACAAATATTTATATTTCAATTAAATTTTTATGTTTTCGTAAAAAAACTTTTAAAAAAATAATTTTTTAACAGATTTGAAGATAGTCATTTTATAGAGTTTAGTCTTCTGAACATTTTTTCTCTGAACTTTAACAAATTATTAAAAATCGCAAATTGAATAAAAATAAAAAAATGAAACGTCAAAATTATCAGTAGAATAAACTCTATAAAATAGCTATCTTCTAATTTTTCGAAAATAATCAAATAAAAATTTTTTTTTCCGTTTTTTTTTTCACCAAAACAAAAAGAATTCACTGAAATATAAATATATATATATATATATAGTCCCTGTAAGTAATAAAAAGCCACAAGAAAAGTCTCATGGCATTTTTTACCGGAGCAAGATTTATGGTACAAAAACTGTTTACAGATAAAAAAAAAATAAACACACATATCACAGTAAAACCAATATAGTCCTCGCTTCGCTCAGAGCCTAAAATAAAAACCGTCAATTATAACAATACATGTGGAAAAGTCTAATGTCAGGTTCGTGAACTGTGTACGATATTTTAACGAAGGTACCTGCGAAAGTACAAAAGTATACGAGCCGTACCATACCTGCCATCGATTGGACTTTTATGAATCCTTTACATTTTTAAACCGTACCAGTGTTTCGAAATTCCCCGCTACGCGATTATCGTTGCACATTATTATAGAAGAATAACGTTGTAGCCAGACGCCAGATAGGTACTATTACTTATCTCGAGTTCTCGTTTAACGAAGCAGTTAAATACATTTAATAATAACTAATATTATAATATAATACAATATTATTCTGTTATGATAATGAAAACGGTTGTAATTTAACGCTGTGTTTACGTAAGTAGTTGTAGTAGGTGTAGACTGTAGAGGTACCCAAGTACAAAGAGACGAGTGTAATATTTCGTATTTCGCGTATATACCTACAATATTGTTTCTGCGGGAAAGTTTAATTAGTGCGCTCTTTGGGTGTACACGACGACGAGACGGCTAATAGAAAACTACTGCAGTTCGCCAAGTGTCCTGACAAAAGCGACGAACGAAGTATTTATACGGTGTGAAGTGATTATATTACATTTATTGTTATTATTATACCGTTTTACGTGATATGTTTTAAATTCGAAGTGGAAAAAGGGACCTATTGGTTGTACAATAATGTTTGTGGATGTGTTTTTTTTTTTTTTTTTGTCTATGAGTTACTTTTCTACCAAAAATCGAAAAACGAAGGAGACCTTTTTTTTTTTTTTTTAATCTAGTTGGCGAATAAGAGAGTCGTTTTTTTTTGTAGTAATTCAGTTAAAATTATTCGTATAGACTTCAAATTGTGTTTTTATTGCATATCCCTATAGACTTACAAAATGAAGCCAGAGGGTGACATTTCGTGTAAGCTTGGTGTAAGTATCAAGGACGTTCCTTTTGGTGATTTCGACTTTCAATGCCTTTCCCAACTATTTTATGCTCAGATTTCATGTTTTCACGCGAAACATCGGTTTTTAACTGCCCTTATACAGACTTTTGAAAGTAAGAAACTTCGTTAAAATGTGTATATATAAATAGAATTGGTGTCGAGTTAGTTTAGTTAGTTTGAACTCCCGACCCTTGACCTTACCGTCTGTTTGAATGTTTGAAAAACCTCGAGAACTACTTTACCTTTTTCATTTTGACGAAACTTTTTCAATTCGATTCTTCATCATTTTTTTTAAAAAAAATAAATAAACAAAGAATATTGTAATAAGATGGCTGAGGGAATAATCGGCTTTGGTGACGGAGCACTCGTGGCTGCTCATGTGTAGGTATTACCATTGGATTCATTTTTTTCATTATAGCCGACCACAGTGACGGTTTTTATTTTCGAATGATTGTAAAATAAGCTCAATATTATACGCTCGAGTTGATTTTAATTTATTTTGTTTTATTGTCTTCGTTTTATTAGGACAATTTTGTTTTTGCGTTCGCCCTTCAGCTTTCGCTCTCCGTGACGGCACGCAGAATCAGGTTTAGAATATTAAAATGTATAGCATTCACTCGACCGATTTTTCGTCACCGTCATTTTCTTACTTTTGCTATATATTTCGAGAGAAACGACCGCGACGACTGTTCCGGAAAGTCAGGCTTAGGACGTACTCGGATATTCGCGAGTTCCGTCCGAATTTAAAATAACTGTTTTATGGCCTTCCGCTTTGGAAATTAATTTCGAAACATTAAACAATTTCGTATATTATATTATTATTATTGTTTATTATTTCGACAGGGACCCGATTACGGAAATGTGTTTTCCGCGTCTGTACACCCGAATTACAGGGCCGCACGTCTGACGGTCAGTGCAGCGGCTCAACGGCTCTTTACACGTTTACCATTATTTTACACGTGTAGTTATTAGCGTTTATCGGACGTCAACGAAGTAAGAACGAATTTCCGACCCGTGTTATAAAATAACGCTCGCAAAACAAAATGTCCACAAGTTATGGATGTAGATGTCTGTCTAAATATTAAATGTATACGACAGACGGGCAGATAATCTGTTCAAGTCCGCTGACCCTAATAGAACGTCGAAACTAAACATAATATGGGAGTCTATGATTTTTTTTTTTTTTATGCGATCAATAACAATGAAAAAAAAAAACTATCGATTCCGTCGGATTATATGAACTGGTTACCGTCATTGAGTGTACGTAATTTGTATTATTTTTTTTTTATTTTGAAATAATTCGTTTCTTGTGTTATACATTAACATTTTATTCATTGACGTTCACCTTTTGAACCGTTGAGTTTGCATTATTTTCAGATTCCGTGTGTATAACGAAAAATCTGTTACCTTTTTACTATAAAACGTGTTTTTTATTTTATTTTTTTTCCGGAAAACACTTTTTAGATTAAAAAGATATTCCTCATTTTTTACGCCTTGCCTTGAAAAATGCGGACTTTACGCTTGACAGTATCCACTCTATTTTAAGGAATTTTTTAGAATCCCAGATTTCTAGATAACAGTTTGAAAAAAAAAAACTGACGATACATTGATTTAATTTTTGTTGATTTCTGGTTTGTCTATTGGCATATAGACAAGGGTAAAGAAACACGCGCAATACAACTAATACAACTCAGGTAAGAATCATTTTTTCCAATGGCTTATTGTTGCTTTCATGCATATTTTTTTTATATTTTTATAACGATCCCATATTGAAATACGCACTGCGGAAATATCTTCAAAGTTAAAGAAATAAAATAACAATGATATTGATAAACTTTATTATAATACACGTATAGAAAAAAAAAAACAAACAAATATTTGAAATAGCTCGTAAGAAGAAAACTACTTTGAAAATTTAAAATTCATTCGCTGGAAACATATGAATATTCGGAGGAAATGTGCCAAACTTATAATATAAGGGCCGTTTAGAAAAAAAAAATGTGTAGGTACCATCTGCAATGTAGTTTCCAGATGTTAGCCCGTATAAAAAATGGGATACCGTTTTTTTATTTATTATTATTATTTTTATTATTATTATTATTATTATTATTTTTTTTTTTTTTTACCGTATACGGTTTATTTCCTGCGTGCGAAAGACGAAAATATATTATACGTTTTCCGTATAGGTATATAATATATAAATATATAGTCGAAAATACGGTAATACGAAAATAATTACACGATACACAAATATATTACATCATAAATTACCCGTAGACAATACGCCGCAGCGACAATTCGTGTAAAATTATCGTTAAAAAAAAAAAAGAAAAAAATTATGTTAAATTCCATAAACGAAATGTAACGCGCAATAGTCGTTTGTTTGACTGGAGACGTTTCGTTTTGAATAATATAGACAACGTACGGATTATAAATATTTAACAATTATTATCCGAACGTTTTCGCGTAATATTTAGAGGTGGAAAAACAAAATATAGGTCAAGTTCGCGGCACGGATAATAGGTTTCGGTAGCGTTTAAAATAATTGGCGGTAGGTCACAGGGGATAGGGGGGATCGATATGTTTTCTTCGAAAGGACACCGTGTGTGCGTACCGACGGTTTTTTTTTCAAAGTAAACACAATAGTTTACTATCGAGGATATTATAATTATACGTCATGATTCAATATTGAAATATTATAATTGATATGTATATATATATATATGTAAATAATTTCAACAGGACATCGATTTGGACGAAAACGTCATAAATAATCGATACGAACCCGGAATTCGCATTGTACGCGCCCGTAATCGCGAATTTCGACGTAATCATAGTCGCAGGTAGTCGCAGATAATAACTGTTATGCGGATCAAACATTTCACTTTCCAGACGTTCCAGATTTTTAAACGCTCCGTTTCGTAAACGGCCAACGCATTTCACCGATTCTGACAACGATCATGATCTCTGGCCATTTTATGGATATAACTCGTATATTATTGTGTTTGTTGTGAACCGGCTAACAAAACGCAATCGTTTTGAGTGCCGTCAAAACAAATAGTTCAAAACCGCAGGAGTATTGAGAAAAAGTCTCCCAGATACCCCTCCATCTCCCCGTGATTACGCCGTTGGTGAGTTTATGATATGGGTTTATTTAAATTAGAGATTAAAACATCACAGATTTTGTGTTTGTATGGATACTCATAATACGGTTTCGTTTGATCTTCAACACGCAAACATTGCCGTACGCGAAAGTCGTGAAATTATATTATTATAATATGATGACGATTATTGACATATTGTATGTGTACTTATAATTACTTTTCAACGAATTTTTTATTAAAAAAAAAAAAAAAAAACGCTCATAATCTAAAATGACCTGTTATAATTTAAGGTTTACTTATTATTTTTGTTTTTATACGGAATGATTTATAACAAGTCGTTTTACGATAATCGAAATAATATGTTATAAAATTATAAATATTTTTTTTTTTTTTTTTAAGAATTTCATAAACCTACGTTATTATATTATATTTTAAGAAAACACGAATATTTTAAGTGATTTTCGAATCAGGTTTATTGAGAAATATTTCTGACGTTTCTGTGTGGGACAAATGTAACGAACAAGATTAATGACTCGCGCGTCTACCTATTAAACTTTTGAAAACCGATGTTACAATATGTACACGATGTGAATTCGGTATTCATTATAATAATACTTTAAGTTCAGCTTCTCAATACGCCAACATAATAACATTATTATGCTATATTACATTACATCGGCGCGTGTATAAAATTGAAACCATGACGAAAACCAACTTGAATAGCCCTAACCGAACAAGTTAATCTAATATAATATAACGAGCGACAAGAGAAACGCGTCCTGGACGGAATGTGACGTTAATCTATAGTAAAGTTGTCAATAATATTACACTCGTGTGCAACAGTTTTCAATACGAAAGGTTAACATGTGCAAACGCAGGGTTATAATGCCCTCGCGTATATTTTATTTATTTCTGTATAGTGTATACGGAAATGTTATTAATAGGGGAGGGAAATAGCATCAACTCGAGAATTATTAACATGTACAACAGCATAATATAATATTCTTGACGTGTCAATCACAATAATCCGATCGCTTTCATGATGAGATCTAAAAAAGCCAATATAATATAATGTAATATCTCACGACCTTTTGTTATATACGAGTATACGTTTGAAAGAATAGTTCTGCATGAAATCGTCGGAGTTGTAAAAACTATTGAGACCAATAAATGTGGAGAACAAGAAAAACCGAGAAATATTGCTGTGTCGGAAACCGGTTATCCATAGTAGCCGTCAGTAGTAAGAGATTAACATGGATAACAATTTACGTCCGGAGAAGCCAAAACTTCATCGTGTAGTAGGTATTGTAAAAGAACATGGCGTTGAAAATAACTCTCGTAAGATCGAGCATGAGGTGGGTAATCAAGAAAGACGTATTTAGACGTGAAAGAACTAAAATAAGGCTTAGATTTTAATTAAACTACAAGCGTTAGATAAAGATGGCTGGAAAATATCTGGATGATAGAATGGTCCTAGATCTGCCGATCAGAAAATTCAGACAGGGAAATTTTTTTTTTAAATGGGCCATATATTTTTAATCTACAAGGTAGAATTTGAAAAAAAAAATGAGGTCCAACTTTATTTTTAGGATTCGCTAAACATTTTTTTTCTTTTAAAACAATTTCAGAGGGACTATAAAATAATTTTGAATAGTTTTGAAATAAATTTAAGCAATACATAGCTCCAGATATAAATATATATATATATATATACAGTTACGCTGTCATAATTTTTTGTAAAAAAAATGTGGTGCAATTACCATTGTATTGTACCGGAGCGATTTTTATACATTTATTATCTATACATATTTCATATTTAACGTTTTTAAAAATGTTAACAATAATCTCAACGTTTTTTAAATTTCAAACAAATTTATATTATCAATTATTGTTCTTTTGACAATAAATTATCATTACGTGTATACGTATCGTACATGTGCTATATAATACGCACTACGATCAGTGTGATCTATATACAGCTGTACATCTGTACGCAATAGTATACACAACTGTCGTGAATTCGTAAATTGTCTCTGCGAATATTGCGTATTTTAATTCCTCAGTAAACATACAAAACGCCACTTCTATAATATTACTCCGTGGTCCGGAACCTCGGTCGCTCCGAGCTATGGCTTTATCGAATGCCAATATTTATACATAATTATGATGGCGAAAACGAAATTCGAAAATACAAATAACAATTTGCTGTGCGCGCAAATCGTGTACGAAACGAAATTGTTTCGGTTAGATTTAACATTGCGTTTATACTGGAGAAAAAAAAAATACATAACAAACGAATAATATCGAAAAGCTCAAGACGGACGCGCGCTACGCGGACGAATGGCCCGGGCCGGCGAGAGAGCGTCGGCTCGACGCGTTTATCCAGTTTCTGCGTACAGCTCGGCGCACCGCAGCCGCCGGGATTCCGCGGGCGTCCCGCCGGGCCCGCGAAGACCGTGTTTCGCCAGCCCCGAAGACGAAGAAGGCGAGAGCGTACGGGTACCCGGTAACGGAAAACCGCCGGGGGTTTTTTTTTTTTTTTTTTACGGCGGCTTTGGAAAACGAAACCGCGCGGTGACGTTGTAACGCGAATCGGCTCCGCGCGGCCGCGTGTAGAAACAACATTGTAATTATTCGCGTTTGTTCTCGCGTAACGATATCGCATCACGCTTCCACTCCCGGGTACTTACGTGTCGTCGCTGTGGCGCCGCCCGTAATAACAACAACACGACGACGACGCGCGATACGTTCGCGAATAACAATAATAATGTTGACATTACGTCGGCGCGTTAAAAAAAAGGTTATAGCAAAACCAGCGTTATTATTATTATTATTATCGTCGGTGTTATTTATTTATTTATTTTTTTTCCCCCGCGTCCGGACCGCTGAAATACCGTAACAATGTTTTCGCGGCGAAGCGTTCGGTTTTCGGCGCGCGCCGCTCCGTAGCCGCCCGTCCGCCTTGTCCGCTACGCGCTCCGAAACACCGTCCGCGCGGTCCGGATTGTCGTCCGCTCAGAGCCGACCGCGCCACCGACCGTTGAGTTTACGGCCGGCCGGCTGCGCCGCGCGCACACGCCCGACGGCCCCGGGACCCCGGGCGGGCGCCCCGTGATCACGCGCCAATTAACGCGCGCCCGCGTCCGAATATCGCGGCGTTACAGCGGACGTTCGCCGTGCTCGCCCACCAGCATGGCGTGCACGGATATAGGCACTTGAGCGAGCCGCTTCGAAGCCGGACGCGTTCTCCGGGGTAGCGTGCCGCAGTGCGGACTGCCGCGCCGCCGCAGTATTCGCGAACAACGCTAGCGGCCCGGGCTACTCCGTAGTCGCGAAACGCGATTCGATTCGCGTTCGACGTCGTTCAACACGGCCGCGACGCCCCGAAACGAACCGATTGTCGTTCGTTGTTTGACGCCGGTCTCGTTTTCGGACGCGAGCCGATTTTAATACCGTGGAAAATCGCAAGACGAAAATAAAAAAATGCCCGACAGTCTGGACTCCTGGTTGACCACCAAAATTTACATTTTTTTTCACCGGTATCAATCTCTGATTATTTAATTGTCTTTGCTGACATTTATCTTTCTCAATCAATTTGTTATAATTAAAATTAGTATTTTCGAGAATATATATGACAAATATTTATTTTTATTTTTTTTATAATATGAGAACCGTCAGGGGGCTAAGCTCCGTTTTATCAAGCTCACGGAGGGCTGTCGCTTCAGAGCTTCCCTGTGCACGGCGCCCCTCCCGGCGAATCTAGTTTTTTAAGCGACTTCTTAAGCCCGTGTATCGTATCAATCGTCTTCGGTTCGTGCTTACGGGTGATGACGGCCTTGTTGTTTTATAACCGATTTATGCTTTAACGATTTTCCGATTAACAATCGTCGTCTATTTTATCGATATTCAGTTGTTTGAGTTGAAGTTTTGAAGTTTTCGACGATACGCCTGGAAATCCTTCAGGATATAATCAGATCGGTTTTGTAATTTTGCGCGGATACAAATATAATATGGGCGGTTGTTGTTGAATCTCAAAACTTGTGCTTGTGCTAAGACATATGTGAACCGTGTTTATTGAGAGTTTAGTTTGTTTTATAACGATAATTGGAATATTGCAGCGTACACCATCTTCCCCTTTCGTGGAAATATCTGTACACGCCACTGCTTCGTCCTCTAATTTATCTTTCGACTTATGTACGGTGCGTACTGCAGTAGTCTATTATTTGCGAATCGATAATTTGTATACTTGCACAATACATTATATATGCAACGTAGCATGTTATAACATTCAATGTATCTGTATAATAGTATATAAGTATGTTTCTAATGTAAATCGAAAATTTAAAAAAAAAAAAACCAGCAAGGGTTCTCGTCGGAATGTAAAAATTCCGCGGACTCCGCACGTCAAACAGATATCGATTCCGAAAAAGATATTTTTTTTCCCTTCGAATAAATACCGAGGTTTATTAAAGAAAAAAAAAATAATAATAATAATCGAATATGAGAAATACAATTTGAATACAATTAATAAATACGAAGTGTTTCTATTCTATCGTCTCAATTATTTAAATTTCGATATCGTATTAAGCGCAATATGTTCATATAGTCTTCAAAGTGATCGATTATAGTAGACGGTATCCCCGTTATAAATGAAAAGTCCGCCCTGACCTGACCCACACAGGTCTTCGGTAATATTTACCGATGGCTATTCAATAAGATTCAATCAATCACTCGGAAATCACGACTATATTTTATGACATCTGATTAAAATGTTTTAGTGGCAAACGGTTTTAAGGGAAGAATTTCGTAAAATTTGAAAACTATTTTTTATCGTTTTAACAACTACCCTTTGAATAAGATTTTTCCATTATTGGATACCCACTTAAGAGGAAGAAGTACGGCCGTCTTTATCGATAAAAATAACTTGGTAGAGATAATTCATAGTCCACATTTTTTTTCTTATTTTTTTTCATTGTAAATTTATAAACAACATTGTTCTACAGATAACATTGAAATTCGATTTAAAAAAAGATATGAAAAATTGTTACAAAAAAGTTAAGAATTGACGTTTTTAAAAATACGTATTATAAAGTTTCATATGAAAATTTAGAAAAACAGCGTTCAGTGTAATCTATAGTTCTTTATTCTCTAAAAAAAAATTACATAAAAAAAACATTGAAATCGGACCACGGGGTTTGCTAGTTTTTCCCGTAGGCATTTCGAAAATTATATTTACAAATAGTTCTTCTTTTCGTCGTTTTTGCTAATGATTTTCTCGTTAACTGATTAATATTCTAAAAAAAAAAAAAACGTTTTAAAGAGTATATACGACCGCGTATTACGAGTTCAATTTTCTAGGCGGATAACTTAAGAGTTTTAATTTATCCGACTAGAAAACTTATTTAAAATTTGATTTTTTTTTTTATGTATTTTCACTTTTGCAGGTATCTACTGTAAACAAAAAAAAAAAAAAAAAACGACGTTTTTTAGAGAGCGCATCGTATACCTAATAGTTTTGTCGCTTCACTGCCGTCGCGGAATCCATAAAAGTATATAAAGGTAATTCGACTTTCCTTTAAGACTTGTAAACGACGGCGCGAGTATATTGTACGACCGAATTAACTTTTAGCGACACGTGCAGCTACGTGTATATACGGAAGGTGTTTCTTTCGCATCCGCGCCGTGTATTAATAATAATACAGGTAGGTAATATTATATTTTCTTCTTACAGCGAAAGTACATTACGCACCGTATTATATTTCCTCGTCGGCGGCGGCGACGCACTTATAATAATAATAAATATTATTATTATTATAAAATGGCGACTATATTTTGTATAGGCGTCGTCGTACCTGACAATATAATAATATAGGTATAAATGGAGACGCGGTCCATTAATATCGCGCCGTATTAATATATCAACGGTGATTTTGACTCGTTCGGGGATCGTGTGTATAATAATATAATAGTATATAGTATATAATATATTATAATAGTGTGCATAGTATAATGGCACGGTATATGCATAATGTTACGCGGGGTGTACAGTGGAGTGCACATTGTGCTACTACACCGGGGGACGGTGATAAATTGCCCGGGCTCGTTGCTAGATGGCGTTGAAAAATCATAACACCGTCGTGCCGCCGCCGGGCTGCGTACAACCGTTCCGCACACACACACAGACATAATAATATTATTATAAAACCCGGTCGTTTGTCATATTGCACCCGGTGTACAATACGCGTGTTGTTCAAATGTATATAGGCGCCTATAACTATACCTACCCAATACTAATCGTTTGCATTTCTTACCCTCCCTCCCTGATCCTCCTATCCAACGTAGTGTTTCGTTGAATGAGTATTTCAGGTTATTTAGATTCACACTCAAGACACTATACACATATTTGCTCGGAACGGTGTCTAACTATCGAGTCTGGACCAATAGGGCAGGATTTAGGTTTTCGATTAAAGAATCGGATACAACGCACTATAATTGTTTGTTGATGCGTATTTATTCATTAGGAAACACACGGGGGGCCCTTTAAAACAAATTACGATTGCATCACGAACAACGTAGTCGTATAATACATAAATACACAATTTTGTATGTGCGAATGAAAATCATAAAAACTATATTAAAAACGATGATTTTTATTGACACTTAATAATCGGCGTTGGCATGAGACATCAAACGTTTTATGGGTTTGTTAGTCATTACTCATTAGTCATTGTACTCGTATTGGGCGCGTGTTGTAACGGACAACGGGTTTTATTTGGTGCGCGGAAGGGTTTTTCGCCGCCGGGATGTCTCGCAGCTGTATTATTATACACTATGAGAAATCCCACGTAACGGCTATTAATTTATGAGTGTCACGTGTACGCGAAACAAAAGGAGAAGACGAATAATATTATATAATGTTATAATTATTATTATACTGACGTCAAACGAACTACGCCGACGTCGCGTAGTTGTTGATGCGGTACAATCGGTCATGATTCGTGTTCTCGGGGGTAGGATGGACTGCTGGCGTTAATGGAAATTGCTTCGGGGAGAAAACCGACACAATCAAGTATATATATATATCGAGCGGTTTTGGGCGGTTTCACAAAGAGCGGATTGCAGTGATATGGTGACGAAAATCAACATTTCGGAAATTACCGTTGAAAAATAAACAGTTAAAATTAAATATACGCGGGTATAAAATTAAAAAAAAAAAAAAAAAATTCAAGTATCCGAACACAGGTATTCGCAGCGAATAATCGTATTCGCTCCGATTCTATTGTCTCCAATAATAATCGTGACACGTACAAATTGCAAATTATCAACGATAACTAATGTGTTAATAATATTCTAACTAGATGTACTGTTAGTTATTTTATTATAGGAGTCTTTATAATTATTGGATAAACTACAAGTGAATAAAAAAAAAAAAAATAAAAAAAAAAATGAAATTTACCATACGTGTGGTAGACGGTCGTCGTGAAACTTTTTCGAAAACGTTAGAGAAGTCGTGTACGATTATTATTACTAGGGCTCGGGACAATGTACACTTAAAATCCCCAAAAAGATATCAAAAACGTCAAAAAATCCTAGAAAAAGAACTTAAAAAAAAAAAAAAATACAAATATGGTAGTAAGTTTCTAAAATTCCCCCCTCTAACAGCTTTAACTTATGATATATGATTTTCGAACACTAAAAAAATGATTAAAACAAGTTTTAAAAATAAATCGTAAGTATTATAAAAAAAAATATATATTTATTGTTGATCGTTTTTGTAGTGCTATAAAATTTCATTTTATTGTTAGATCCGTTATGGTGGGCGGAGGTGGAAATTTTAAATCTCTCTGAGCCCTTTGTCATTTTCGCATTTTACATTTTTTTTTTTTTCACAACACTTTTAACGTTTTTAAACTCTTTTCTTTGAATTTCAAACGCATAAAGTCCCGAGTCCTGCTTATTAGGTACAATCGGACATGGCTCTACGATAATCGGCTGACTTGACTAAACCAGTTTAATTTTTCGCAGGTGGTCACGGACAGCGGACAGACGTATCAGTGGTGTCGCGAGGACGTGCTGCTGTTGATCAGCCGGGCCATGGACTTGGACGCGGACGAGGTGGAGCGATGGCTGTGCGAACGGGCGCCGCAGGACCTGGTGGAGCGCGTGGTGCGCGCCCGGCTCCAGCACCGCACCGGGTCGTTGACCGTCGGCCGGGCGAAACGCGCTTCCATGACTTCGGAGATGTTCAACACCTGGCTGGCTTCGTCTCCCATCAAACGGTCCAAGTCACCCAACAGGTAACTGCAGTTTTAACACGATGGTGTAGTCGTATAAATAAACCGGTCGGTACACGTTTACGGGCGAATACATGGAGGGGAAGACGAGGCGATGGGAGTTGAAGTCCACTCCCCCCTTTAGCATGTGTAGGAACTTTAAAAATAAAGATCGTATTAAATTTAAAAAATTATAACTCGTATTAAAAATACGTTTTCAACGCGCATTAAAAGTGAATTATTTTTAGCCCCTCTTATCTAATTCCTAGATCCGCTCTTGTACACATCCCATATATGGGCCAACAATTCGTGGGAGGCGGGCGTTGACTCAAACCTGGATCAAGGGTGGCCCATAGAAAGCCATGGACTTTCAGGGTCTCAGTTTTTGCCACGGTATATTCTTTATGTATGCACTTATCTGTTAAGTTTGTACTATAATATTTTGATAGTTTTTCGTAGCCTGATGATGACTTATTCGTATTATTGTATAGTAGAAACTACTAAAATAACTTTGTTAAAAAATATATTTATTTATTTAATTAATGTTTAAGGCTTCTGAATTGAGATCTATACTATTTTTTTTTTTCGTTAAAACACATTGACTGGTAAACATTTAAAAAAAAAAAAATGTACATCATTAATATTTCAACGAAGCTCTCGTTGAAAGGTATGCCCCGGGGCCTCTAAACGTTTTAATCCGGGTTGCTTCAATCTCCGATCCCTCCCTTAGTAAAAATTGCTCGTTATTGTTACTAAATTATAATTGTTTAGTCAAATACTTTGAGTTGTTGAAAACAATATAAAATAATAAATCACAAATATTTTGCATTGCTTAGTAAATTATTTAAATTTGGTTAAAGAATAATACTAATAATAATAATATTCGTTTTTATTTAATTTAGAAGTATTGTATTTGCCATTATTTGATAAACTCGTTTATTGAATCAACACAGAATGACAAATATAATCTAGGACATCCCGGCGTGGCTATTTCGGCGTTAAATTCATTTCGGCATGAAATACAATTCTCGAAATCATTATTTTGTGCGTTATTATCATTTGCCGTTATTACTTAATCTAATCGAATACAATAGTATAACCAGTACTGAACGAACAAGATTCAAATATAAAGAAATACATTTTCAAAATTTGAAATAATAATATAACTACCGTTGGCACATTTGAAAAACAATCATTAATATTATTATTATTATTATTATTTGAATAATGAAAATTTAAATATATATTGTAATATACTCGTACAAAATTGCATTAAACGAAAACAAATATCTTATTATACCTACTTAAATTATGAGCAAGAATTTAAAATATTTATAATGTTGCGGTCATCGTCGTCTACAATGGCTCTAACAGGGCTCGTATTATAAAATTAAAGAAGCCTAACCTCTTCTTAAATTCTTTTCTTTTCTAGTTCCCCCGACTATGCGATTTAAATACAATTAGCGTCTCTTACAACTATCAACCTAATCCGTGTAGAGTACGCTAATATTTCTGAAAACATTTTTGGAGTACTTATTCCTTCCTCCCAATTCGAGCATTGCTGACAAGTTAAAAAACAAGATTATGATGGAACGGTAAACAGCCTTTTGTAGACTGGTCCGATGCTTTGCTGCATTATAGTAACATAACCAGATAGTAGTTATCCGATCAACTGAACAACTTTATTTACCTGCTGCTTTAAGTATACCAGTTTGTTTTTACTGTTATTGTTATTGTGTATGTTCAGAAAGGAAAAACACTTGTAGGTAAGAATTTATTAAAAAATTACAATATAATTTAAACGAGTTGAAATTTGGTGAAATGAAAAAAATCGACGTTTAATTTATTTATTTGTGAAGATAAAAAGTATTAAAAGATCTAGTATTTCGAGTAGGTATATGAAAAGAAAAACGACTTAAGAAATAAGGACAGTCGATATTTCTGGCAAAAAATCTTAAATTAAAAGTATAAATTTAAATGTAATTTACCATTGTTCAAGATTTTTAATGTTTAAGAATGACTATGAAGCATTTAAATTAAATAAATCGCAGGAACAGTTGGCTAAATTTTGTCTAACTTGGATTTAAGACCAAATTGCAATTGAAACCATATTAAAAAATATAGCGTACCAAACAGAAAAATAAGGATTTCAAAGCAAGTTTGTCATCAAAATCAGCACAGTTACGATGAACGAAACCTAAGATTTTATGGGGTTTGTTAACAATTTTGTTAATAAACAGTCAATTTTAAAGTTTAGGATCAACTACTAAGGACCTTAATAGGTCCCATAGTCTGATGAAGTTTTTCCTCACTAAAATTGTAAGTAAATTTTGAAACAATTGGAGCTTCAGATTGATTGTTCACTATATGAAACAATTTTATATAATTTTCAAATATTAACTGAGTGAAATTTAGAAAAATTATGTGACTTTTAAATATTAGAAACAGTATTGGCGTTAAATGAGACCCTTGGAAAATTATTGACGTATTGTAATAGATCAATACTCTTAGTAAGCCACGATTTGAATACGATCTTACAAAAAAGAGATAAATCAGATTAATAGAAGAAGAGCAGAAATGAGTCACAATTACCATGTATTTTGTTTTATTCTTAAAAACAAAATTGTGTTATATTTCCTGAGACCCAGACTTTTACAACTACTCGTGGAAATAACATTATAGTATTCAAATTTACCAATTATTACACACAAGTATAAAGAGATTTACAAAATATCAACTCGAGTACACCGCGAAAGAGAACTTAAAAGCCATTTAAATTGACGAACTCGAGTACCTACTCCGTATTCATATATATTATAAGTCGTTGTGGGTTTTTTGAAAACATTTATGTTTTTTTATGCTTTTTGTATGAGTAGT
Organism: Cinara cedri; assembly: GCA_902439185.1. Lineage (NCBI taxonomy): Eukaryota > Metazoa > Arthropoda > Insecta > Hemiptera > Aphididae > Cinara > Cinara cedri. The sequence continues at coordinate 3,223,903 of CABPRJ010000949.1, forward strand.
AGGTACTTTAAACCGACGACAATCGCGGAAGACGGATCTTCATTCTTCATTGATTCGGTCATCGTTTGACGGTTTGAACCCGAAATCCGAAATAGAGTCGTAAATTACGCACTTCAGTACGCGTCACGTATTCAACTCTAAACGAGCATATTGATGGTTTTCCGATCCGTACGATTATTTCTTTGTAGATTGTCGAAAAAAAAAAAAAATAAATAAAAAAATAACTGTGACAATATTTGCTGGTGATGGATTTTTTTCAGAGTCCACAAACGTCAGACATACTTTTATATAAAAGTTTTGTGATAAAACAGACATACGTTATAATTTATCACTCGCCCGCCTATAGAAAAAAAAAAAGGATCAAAAGTCGTTTGGTTTTTCGACGACGGAATAATAAAGTACCTGTAAAGTTAAAACGATTCGAGCACTGTGAACACACCGTCAACACATCGTAAAAAAGCCAAAATTACAATAATATATTTATTTATTTATTTAAAGAATAATGTGTCCACCCCTCGTATACATTACCTATGTATGTATGTATGTATGTATGTATATAAATAAATAAAATTTTCCAAAGGTGTATAAATCTTCGAGAATATATTATTATTATAATATTTGTTTAAGTATTACATTTTTCACGATATTCTCTTTATTCCCGGCGAAATTCGCGACACGGATGAATAATTTATAATTTTTGATGTACCGTAGCTGGATTTCGAATTTCGCACTGCACATCGCGCATATTTATTATATTAATATACGCATTTTATTCCTCGGGCGGAAAACGAGATTAAATATTACGAGTCTTGTTTATTGTAATGTTTTAAACATTGTATAAGCGAGTCGTAGATTAAATGCGTATCGAAACTATACACAGCGATAGGTATGCCCATATTTATAATAATATTTTATTTGTTTTTCGAACCGTTTTCAAACGCTTTCGGGCTTAAAATTAATTTCAAAGTAAGTACCCACCTATATAATACGATACGCATTAATATTTGTTTTCGACCATAATATTACCAGGTGGGCGTATGACGTATAATAACATAGGTACCTACGTAGACGCGGTTACGTACAAAATTAACTTTTAATTCGAATTTCGATCCGTATTACAAGCCGTACAAGCGCAATATAATAACGCGCTGTAAATTTTAAAGTATGTTTGATATAGTGTTGCTTTACGTTTTGTGCATACAATAATTCTACTATATATAATGCGTGTATAATACGTACACGTCATCTCGTTTACATAAACGTAACTCGAGTCGTCGAATATTATGCACGTACGAAATAATTATACTTGCTTACTAACTTAATTTGACAATTATTTTATAATTACCGACGACGATATTAATAATGAGATTTAAATTTAGATCGCGGCGAGAAATGTATTGATTTCACCATGTATAATGTTATTCCTTTCTTTTCTGTCATCGGTCAATTTTTCTGTACCTGAAATCGTGTTCCTATTTTAAATCTATTTTCAAAACAAAATTTATCCGATTGGCGCATTTTTTTATTGTCCTTGTAGTTATTTCAACAATTGAAAACCCACGGGAAAATAGTATCATCTGTTATTTTTTTTAAGCTTAAATAAAGATTCTAAAAGATCAACTGCGGTCGACAGCAACCACAGCAATCTTTCGACGTTCTTTGAAATCTTAAAAACTGATTATATTTTTTGATATTTATACGTTTACTTACAACGTCGCTGTTTGAATAGTTTTCGGTACACATTTCAAATAAATGTATGCGAATATAATAAAAAATGGTATTTTCAAGCGTAACGGCGACAAAAGCAATAAGTGAGTGTTTTTTTTTTTTTTTTTACAGGGGTGTAGCGCTCGTGTGATAATTTTTTTATTTTTATTTTTTTTAACCTTTACTCCGCTGATGACTCGCGGCTTTACTCGCAACGAAATCAGATTTAAAACGAAAATGAAAACTCGTACCTATATTGGCTATATATCCGTAGTACCTATATATGCATACTTGAAGATTTTTCGGTGAAAAGCAATCATCCTGTATAGATATACGATACATTTAAAAAGGTTTCTATTTTACAATATTCCTCTCGGTTGTCTATAATATATATATATATGTGTGTACGGAGGATTTTTTTTGTATTATTATTATTATTTGATACAATCTCTGAAACTAATATTTTGTTATAAAAAATAATATTTTCACTCGAGTTGCGTTTATTTTTCCAACGCCATATACGCGATTTAATAATAATAAAAAAAAAAAACGACATACCTATATATATATATATATACTTTTGCTCTCTCCCTGGGACCGGGTGTGTCAGGGCAATCATTTCACTTCATTCGTCTCAAGAGTGAGACGGATAAATTATTAATATTTGTTTGAACGTGATAATAATATTATTATTATTATTATTATCTCGTTTGAAATATAATAATAATATTACGATTCTGAATGGATCTGGAAATTAAAATATCGCTCTCGTAGGAAATATCATCGTCTTGTGATGTCGGTTTGTCGTCTGCCGTAACTCCCGGCGGGACCTCTCAAACTGGCAAATCTGTAAAATTATATTTTTAAATAAGTTATTATCGTTCGCTTTCAATTATTAATCTAAATGGATTTCCTCAAGCAACCCGTCCAACACGTTTACTGTATAAAAATATTCCCCCCCCTCCGGCGAGAAACTAAACGCGAATTAAATATGCAATTTATAAAGGGCTCGTATTTCGCTTCGATCGTCGTCCGATATTTAAAAATATGGATTTTTAAACAGACAAATATATCACACAGCTCTGAAATAATTGTATTTATTTTACATTTCGGTAAAAAACGTCGATTGAGTTTTAAATAATTACAATATTTCAAATTCGTTTGTAAATAGAAATGTATACTGTTTTAAATTAAAAACCAAAAGTATCGGATAACCGTACTTATGTGTTTGCAGCGTCTTTTCTGTTGCTTTTGCAGTTTGTTTTTCTTTGACTCATTCGGAGACTGAAATATCGTAGTTTTGCCGTGTCAAAAAGTAGTAATAATTAGAAGCGTTACGGCTCAGTGAGTACTTTATATACATCAGCCGACGGACGGATCGGTAGAGTAAATTGTAGTAATAATAATTAATACTCGAGCAAAACCAGAAAGAAAACCAAATATTCTTAGAGACTTAACATTTTGACCGAAAATTTATATTTATCTTTTCTAGGCGTGGTAAAATTCTTAAGCTATTATAGGCAATGGATTTTTTACGTAGATTTATTTTGTAAGTACTATATTATACGGATATAATTGTTTGGCTGAAAAGATATGCTTGAAAGGTATTTAACAGAAGAAGGTTCATTATAAGTTTCAAATAGTAGTTTTTTAAAAAATAAGTAGGGTGTAGGGTAAACATATTATTTTTATAATATTTTTAAAATTTAAAATCATTTAATTCACGTATAACAAAATCGTTTTTCGCTATCAATTGTTTGCCGTTGCTTATAGATATAAAATAAATAATTTTATGTATCCTGAATTCCAAACAATAGTGCATTAAACATAGTGGCGCATCAACAATATCGCCTCTTTTTTTTTATATATTATTTACATAATGTATAAAATATTATGATTATTGTTCATATATAGTGAAAAACTAATAAAAGAGTAATATGAACACCGTAAAATATTTATAATTTAAAGATATATATGTATATATTTTTTAGGGTGACGCGAAGCAGCGGTGAATGGAGACACCATTTAGGATTGTTGGACGAAGGTGAGCTTTTTATGGAACTCATCCGGGACGTGTCCAACGAATTGGATATCGACGTGCTGTGTCATAAAATACTTGTCAACGTCGGTCTATTGACCAGAGCCGACCGCGGCAGCCTGTTTCTGGTGAGAGGCAAACATTTGGTGGCCAAACTGTTCGACGTTACCGTGGACACCGGTAATAAAATAATTTAATTACGTACACTATAAATAATATCTTCATTTATTATTATTGTTAAATTTCGGAAATTTTATTCTCAAGAAATTTCCAAATACACAAATTTAAAAACTTCTGAAATTCAAAAATTTTAAAACTCTTTGCAAATTGGAGATTTTCATAGAATTTTTTGAAATATTTTAGTTATAATATGTTTTCATAAAAAAAACATTATTTTTTGAAACTATTGTTTCGTTCTTTTATCAAATCAAAATTCGTGTAAATATTGTAAGTAGGTACGTATCTAATAGTCGATTTTTTTTTGAAATATTCAAAACACGGTTTGTAATGTTTCGAATGTCTTTTTTCATTTTCTATTTTTCTTCTCTATAACATCAACTACAATGATTTACATTAATATTTACTTTGTGTTTACATTATATTGAATAATAGCCGGTTTTAATTTTTTTTTAAATGTAGGAAATGATTTATTTGGTGTTACGTAATGATCAGATTGCTTCGCGTAGGTTATTAGGAACGTTGAATTAATTTTTGACCTCAACGATTTGAGCAGTGAACGATAATATGCGGTAGATTCCGTTTTTCCATCAGGTTGTCGTGCGATAATTGAGCGTGACCAACTCAAAGTCGGTTGAGTACTAATTCTTATTTCCGATTTAGTCTTACATTATATTTAGGTTCAACTGAATTTTTTTATTTTTATTAGTTTGTTTTCCGCTGTATTATGCCATTCGGCGTTCCGTGTATCCATGCACTATACATTAATACTTCTGTGTAAAATTGTCAGTAAGTGATGGAAAAGAACATTTTTTACTATTGAGGTTAATTATTGATTTTCGAGCTGTTGTTCCATCGTGTGGAAATAAGGTTGCTGATTTTTATAGGGACTGGTACTCTATCAGTATGTTTTTGTTTCCAAATTAGATAATGCACTAGAAATTAGGGTACCGATATTAGAACAACATAATATTAGCTCATTAAATGAGTTTTTATGTGAGATTAAGTGTATCCGTTTCCAAAAGTCTTCTAAGACTACTTTAACTAGATAATTATTTTTTCTAGAGAAGAATTGGACTATTTTTACATCGACATATTGCATTAAATCCAATATTTTGTTTCAAACATTTCTCTTTTTTTTTCAGTTATCTTAAGTCTAATAATTTCCTTAATTTTGCATTCTGTTCGTGGAGATTTCTTGTAAAAGTAATGATTTTTGCTTATAATGATTGAATTTTCTGATGCAGATAGAATATTGGCTATATAATTTAGTGATAATTTAATTCTATGAAAAGGTTTTTTCTGATCAGGCGAATCACAGTCGCGCATTATAAACTGTATCTAGATGAAAGACATTTATTTTGTCTAGCTTAAGCTAGACAAAATACTCAACTCATAAGAGTTGATACGAAAATATACTAGTTTCGTTAGTTTCGTTAACCGTGTCGTACGGACGAGAAGATGCTAACACTAACGAAACATTTAAGTTTTGTTAACACGATATGTCGACAAAATATAATTATATTAGTAACACGAAATTATACTTCCATAATTTCAAAATTATTGAAAACAATATTGCAAAAATAACGGTTTTATACAGCGCAAAGTCATTATAATAATATTATTATATTGAAACAATTTCGAAGTAAAAGTTGTTTATCGAAAATATACAAATGACCTTTATACCGTTTAGGCAAATAATATATTAAGTACAAGTACAAACGTTAGTTTTTATTACCGTAAATTAGTGGCTATTTACTTAGGTATATCTATTTAATTATTTTTTATTATATAATTCTACTCGAATCTGTTTCGATCGAACAGTATACGTGCCGTTTTTCTGTTTTTATTATAAGTAGGTATACGGCGTATACCTTTCTCGTCGTGGTCACTGCAAAAATAACAAATACTTAAATTTTATTAGTATGGAAACTCGTTTTCAGTCGGTACTTGTAATCGTTCTAATAAAACCACACGCGGGTTACTGAAGTTTACCATTATAATATTTTATAATTATCGTGGAGGAAAATAACCTCTGGATGCAGTCTGCGTTTAATATTAATATTCAACATAATACGTACATATTTTGCATATGAACATTTCAAATAGTAATGTCAGTCGCATAATAGTAGGTATATAATAATAAATTGCTATCGAAACATTGACCAAGAAAGAAGCAAGAAAAATTTTAAATATTGATAGGTATAAATAATATACTTACTATATCTACCTATATTTTATACTTAGCCGCAATAATTAGTATGCATTATAGACTGCCACCGGGGTTCTATATAGTACCTGCGCAGTTATTACGGTATCGAAAACGGAAATATTATTATTATCGATTCATTTAACTATAATAATATCCTGAATGCCTAAAGTGTTATTACATTATATTATTATGATGATACGCTACAGCTCTGTGCTCACTAGTTACGAATTTATCGTGGTTTCGTGATTTTATCTTTATTTTAGATATACCTACTTGAAACCAAGGTGGAAACATTTAGTTATTTTTAGTTTAAAAATAGAAGCAAATTCTCTGACAAAAATCGAAGTACACTTACAATACGTACAATAATAATAAATGTAATTTAAACACACAATTTTGATGACGAAAAATCAGCTGGATTTTTCAACCATCGAACATTTTTCGGATTTTTATTTTGAAAATATTTTTTGACAAATTTATTAAAGACAAAATCTCTACCTTGGAAAATGATGCCGATATTTTTAATCATTTATTTTATATTTTTATAATATAAAATAAATGATATTTTTCATCATTTTTTCCATGAAATATAAAATAATTAAATTACGTAAGATATAATACGAAAAGATAGATAGGTATAATTGCGGTGTGTCAAGTTTTCGTTAAGTGTGCGCGTCTATTCTATTCTATGTCGGAGTTCTTCATTTCTAAAACTATTGGTAATGCTAATTTAAACCAATAAAAAATCGAGAACTACGAAACGTGAAATGAAAAATTATTTCAGTGAGATTTGCGTGATATACGATCTATTTATTTTTTCGTGGGATAAAATAAATACATTAAAGACAATTTGTTTTTATTTTTAAAAATTGTGAAGAAATAAAAAAAAACCCAAAAGAAAAAAGTTCTTTTCAAAATTTGTTTTTAAATCGAATAATTATTGAAGATATTTAAATTATATATAGTAACGTAATTAGTGAGGGGAATTGGCCCCGGCCACCTTATTTTAAGGGGGTGATATAATGTTTTATTAAGACTTGGTAAAATAGTTTTCTTAATATCAACTCTGTTTCGCAGTTTATAATAGCTCAACAAAGTCTCTAATATAGTGTGTCTTAAAGCACTTTACCTCGATATTCGTATGCATCTCGAAAATCCAGTGTGTCGTAAAACAGTTTTTTTCTTATAAAAGAGCACTAAAGGTACAATTTTAGCGTCTTAGAGCTAAACATATAAATATATTTCTGGCTAATAAATTATAATGGTACAAATTGAAAGGCTCCCTGTCGGATTAGATCATTTTTTTTGAAAATCAGTTTTTGGAAATTTTGAATACAGTTGAAATTGATCTTATATTGTCAGCGAAATATCAGATAAGTCTACATGTTGGTAGTTTTAAATATATTCTTAAGTCGGCAAACTCGTTTGAAATTATTGTGTTTAACAAATAAATTGTAATTGTACATCTATACAATTTTATTAGTGAAACACTTTTTTTTTTTCAATTCTTATGTTATTTTTGCAGAGAACCCTTCAATTACCAATTAAAATTTAGAGAAATAATTAAAATTAATTTCATAATGGATATATCTGTTAAAAGTAATGCGTATTTTGGAGTTTCGGTAGTTTATTTACTAAAGGATTTATATAATGCGTGTCGATTTGATTTTGTCATGCGTGTTCAGCAATATATATTATTTGTATTATGTTATAGACTCTGTGGGGCGCTTGCAGTGAACTTTTATTGGTCTTGTCCAAATGTAATACCGTTGAATTTTACGAGGTTTACACGAAAGACTTTGCAATAATATTAGATCCCAATCCTATTGAAATAATTATATTATCACAGAGTTTTCATATAACTGCACGCTTTCAACGCTGTATTTTCGAAAGTATTTATAGGGCAAACGAATAAAAACCTAGTGGAAAAAAAGCAAGCGGTAAGAAAAAGCGTACGGAAAAAAATCAAGTGGTAAAAAAAGCAATATATTTATTTTACACATTATAATATAAAAAGCAATATTATTGGTTAGTACTACACATTATGTAGTACAATATACTATCTATATGATCTATATGGTACCATAGTACCTACACAATAATTTAATACTATTGACTACATTATATATTCAATGATAATACTTTAAACGTTTTCATAAAAATAATTATCGGGGCAAATTATCGAAATTGAATGTAAATTTCTTAAACGCTGTAGTATATCACACACATTATAAATAAATACATTTTTTTATAGTTACCTACAGATTTGTTTACACTCTATATATAATATCCATGTGTATATGTATATATATATATATCATTTATTTTTAAATTTAGAATTTTTTTTTTTAAATTTAACACAAATATGTTATTATTGTATCTATGCATGATGTAATGTACTATTATTTCATATTACTTATTTTATAGTATACCAATAATAATACAGTGTACGTATTGATTTTTAAAAATAAATAATTATAAATTATTAATCTAAATTTATATTTTCCACTATATTATACTATAACCGTATGTTTATTTAAAGTTGATTTTTATACATTTTGTACTTACGCTACTCTATAGTAGTAATTTTTCTTACTTTCGATTATTGACTGCAGATTTCGATACTGGCTCCGGTAATTATTTTTGAAAAAACATTTAAAACATTATCATTGAATATATAATATAAACAATGATACCTATTGAAATATAGTGTAGATACTTATTATATGGTACTACATAATATTAACTACATAGTACTAACTAATAATATTACTTTTTCGTATTATAATATTTAAAATAATATATTGCTTTTTTTACCATTTGCCTTTTTCTCATACGTTTGTTTTTCGTTATGCTTTTTTTCACTTGCTTTTTTTCCGAACTCCCATAAAAACATATCGACTCTTCGTTTTCAAACGACCGCTCGCATTTAGAAAAATGATAAGAAATCACGATTCTACGGAACATAAATACTAAAATTAGCGGAGTTCCAACCGAAGTGATTTAGTACTTTAAAAATTAAAATCGGACATCGGACACTTCTCGTCACGTATTGGTCTAAAACATATAGAAAAAAGGCGTGTTCCGACCCTCTCAAATCGTTTTTATTAACTGTAGTATAATTGTGTTTAATAACGCGTTTTTATGATCATATTTAGTCGTTATAAACGGTTTTTATTTGAGCACACAGGGAAATACTGAAAACGTCGTTTAAAACAAATAGTATACCGACGGATAATAATACATGTTTGTCGACCGTATTTATATTTTAAAACAAAATATATACATATTAATTGTCGCCGGTACTCTCTCTCTCACACACACACACACTCTCTCTCTCTCTCTCCGTATTCTGTCTCTTTCTCGTATTTTAAATAACGTATCTTATTTGTACATCACGAGTGTAGCGAGTACAACTCCGGTATGTTTATTTTAAGCGAAGTGGGACTTAATTACAATCCTCGTCGTTCGTCCGTTCTTTTCCCCCGTTGACAAATAATACAATATAATATGTTACCTACCTACCTACCAAAGTTTATTTACCTGAGAATTCGAGGAATTTGTTTGTATTATTTGATTAAAAAGAAAAAGGATAAATATAAAATAATGAAATTCAAACTTATTAAAATGGTCATTTGTTTAAGAAAGAATTCAATTAGGTATATAAGTACATTTTTAATGTGTCCTGCAGCTGTACGATATGACTCTGTGTGTGTGTGTGTGTATGTATCTTTACGTAAATTATTAATGAACAAACGACTGTACAGATGTACAGGCACAATACATTTGGCATAAAATAAATACACACAGGTATACTACGGAATTTAACAAAACCTATTCAAATGTAACGTAAATTATATTGACAGTGAATGTATTATTATTGTAACGTTTTCGACACAAAAAATTACTGAATTATTTTTTTTTTTTTTTTTTGTAACAAAATATCGATTTTCTCCCAAAAATAGCGCCTATTGCAGTTTAACGTATAATGCCAGAAAATATTATATTATAACGTATATCTTGTTTTCGCTACTTTTGACAAATCCGGCAGCTTTCTCTGGACCAAACTCGGGAATTAGAGTTTTTGTACGGGCGGATAAATGTGATAGAAGTGAGATTTAATTTCAACGCGAATGCGGGAGGAGACTGTATTTAGGGTTTTGAACGTCACTATAGATTCTCCAAATCACAAAGCCGAGGAGACGATATTTTATATATACGCATTACGCATATAACGGGGTCCTAGTTTTAATAACTTTAACGGGGGCGTGCGCTGTTCAAATTTTGGTGTTTTTGATTTCTGATTTCCGTCGATACCACGCGACAAAAATCTTGTTTTTTTTTTCGTTCTGATAATTATTATAAAGCAGTACCGGTGTCTTTTTAATCGCGTACACAATTATTTGGCTGCCAAATTTTTAGCAATAATATAGAAACGTAAAACGTTAAGCCGGACACTCTACGTACACACATACATTCATTATCCCTTTTGTGTATATATATGTATACGTCGTCACTTACCAAAAAAAAAAAAAATAGATAAGTAACAATACAACACAGATAGTGCTGCAGTAAACAAAATCAATAGTTATATACCCACTGTGTACACTGCACATATTATATACATTCGGATGACGTTATATTTCAGTGAAAAAACTGCGAAAAATAAAATAATAAAAACCACACGCATTGAGTGTATTCCACAAATAGTATTCGGGAGATGTCAGTATATACGCAGGGGAAAATCGTCGAATAATAAAAAAAAAAAAACTAACATTATTATTGATTTTGAAACTGTAGTTTTCGTATTGCTTATCGCAACCGATTCGTTTATATAGGACAGTATAATTATTATACTACGAGTATACTGACGGAAATCTTTTAATTTTCAATCGAGTTTTATTATACAAGGTACATATTTAGAGATTTGCGAAGTTACCCGAGAAAACTGAACACTGACTTTTTTCTTCAGTACCAGCAGATGGTCCTGAAATATTGTTTGTTGGCCAACTTTGCCAACTCTTTGCCATTTTCAAAATCAGTGCTTCGCTTTACAACAAGCCGTCCGATTTTCCGTAATTTTTCACAGCGCGTTCATTACACACCTATTGCGTTATAGACGAAAATATCTCCAAAGCACTTGCGCGGCTACATCGAAACCAAAAATCTAGAATATTGTCAAAATCACACAATATATGTACTGGAACACTGTAAAATTATGATATTCGTTGCTGGTTAATCTTGATTAATAGTTTTCAGTGAAATGTATTATTTATGTTTCTGTTCGGATTTCGTCGTGATCCGATTCGATATGTTAAATACCCGTACCTTTATCTCGGTTTCGAAAATGATATATTAATATTGCTGTAATATATTTCGTTAAACTGCCCGCGAGTAAACAGCGTGTGTATACCTACTATAAAATATACGGAGAATTATTATACCAGTTATTAAACGTTAATTTGCATATAGGTAACATAATGGCGAGTGTTTCGATAATTCGGATGTGCTCGGCTGACAGACAGCCGACGATAATGTCGACCCGAAATTATTATTCAATAGAATATAACTATAGGGGGACTTAATAGCGAAAACAACCAACTGGTGTATATCGTGACGTCCATTATCAGTATAATAATTATAGTATGTACGTACTTAAACACACGCGGATACGTCCGTATGTTTTCGAGATATCACCGTGTTTATTTCGCGAATTTACTGTACATGCAATTATTATTATTTTCTATTCAAACGGTTATCGTTTTGTCGCATGCACATAGGGTTTTTTACACGAGTTCTTCTTGTTATTTCTTTTTTACAATTATTATTCTAAAGTCATTTTTAAATTTTCTTTAATTATTGCGATCAGTATGGGACAAGTCACGTCAAAAACGATCGTTTTTTTCTCGAAACAAATAGATAGGTACTACGAATCAGAGCAAAACAGCCCGCGGTCAAAATTTTATTTAGAAATATTATTTTATAAAATATAATAAAGTTACGGTTTTTTTTTCGATTACAAAAAAAAGGCAATTTTGAATATTGAAACTTTACCGTCTCGCAATCGTCTTAGCTATTCAATATTTTAGCTTTTCTGAGACGTAAAGTTTTCGTTTTTTTCAAAAAGGGTTGTGAACGAAACAAATATATTTAGATACTGTGTGATATTAGTGTGTGTTTCTTTCAATGAAACGAATATATTTTATAGTGCTAAAAACTTCACAAAAATATCTACTGCTTTTGATACTCAAATTTAATTTTAATACATTTTATATTTAAGAAGCTAAAAAGAACTTTAAAACTACAGACGAAATGTATATTTCTGATTAAAAGTTACTCCTAATTCTAATTTAGCGAAGTCATATTTTAGAAAATAATCATGCTGTTGATTTTGGTGATATATAATAATAATGACTTAGAGATACAACTGAATAATGAAGATTTAAATTAATTCATTTTGTATTGGAAGAGTTCCTTGTTTATAATGAAGTTAAAATAAACAAGTTTAAGAACATCTTAAATATACAGACTGATTTAAAAAATAATATTCAACAAATAAAATGTCCCAAATCTATGTCAGCTCATCGCTTTTTACTATCAATTAACATTTGTTTACTACCTGTTTACAAAATAATCATTTTGTCTACGTAATTTTCATTGTGATTCACAGACATAGGCAATAAACCTAATTGCTAACTGCTGTATTCTGCTAATGTGATTAGTTAAAACAAACGGTAGCAATTCAATTCAAGGCCCATGGGCCTTATCATAATATGCTTTTATATTGTAATGACTGTGAATTTTGTCTTTTTACCATTGTCATCGCTGTGACCAAGACCGTGATTGTAAACAATATTATACAGATATCACAGTTATCTCATTAAAGTAGATGATAACTTTATTGATAAGGCCCCATGAGCCTCGAACTAAATGGCCGAGTTTTGATTCATGTCTTATCATCAGTTAGAAATCTATTCTATTATATATATATATATATATATATCTGTGTTGTGATTTTATATTCAGCCACGTATTATTTTTCCGCCTCTGCTATTTTGTTACGTTGATGATTTTAAAAATCAAAACTGATGGTATTTTCACACCTTCTTTATAATAGGTAAACCATGCAGATATTGTTTTGTTTTTTTTTTCTATACATTTTATTTTGCATATACATATAGTCATATAGGTCAGTGGTTCCTAATATTTTTTTATTCAATACGCTTTTTAGATTTTCAAAAACTCGAACCGACTCCCTCCTTTCTAATAAATTTAAAAAAATTACAGTTTAATTTGTTTAGTGATCCATCTAATTAAAGTGAAAAACATATATTGTCTACACTTTTTATTCTCGGATATTTTATTATAATTACTTTTAACGTACACACACACTAAATTATAACTTCGTGTAATAAATGCAAGCATACAATCGTTGGATATGTCCGTATGAAAATGTAACCGAATGAAGATAATCGGCATCAATACGATAAGGTTACGACAAAAGCTTGTTTATTACAATTTCGCTGTTGTTATAGTGTGTATAAAATATTAAATTATTAAATTATTTTTTATTGTACGCAGTTATACATTCCATTGCAATAAATTATGAATTTGCTATTATTTTTGTTAATAATAATATAATTGTTTTTAATTACAACGATTTATGTTTGATAATAAAAGTAACAGTGCCACGTTAAGTAAAAACTCACCCTCAAAATTAAAAAATCCCAGTGGGGGGTGGTACCGCCCACGTTAAGAACTACTGATATATGTATATATATATTTTTTTTTTTTCTTTATTTATATTTGTTATACTTTATTCAAAAATTGGAAAAAAAACTCGTTTGCTTCCCTGAAATAACGCCCACGTTCAAACATCAAAGTACTTACAAAACCCGGTGGGGTGAAGTTTTATAGCAATAAATAAGTTCCTACTTACTACCTACAGCCTTACAACCCAGTCACCCAAAGCATAGTCTGATCAGTTGACAGCACCGAAGTTTTGACATATTGTGTCACCTTGAACAAAAAGGAAAGAAAATTGATAGACATATAATAAACGAATTTAAAATGAACGTTATAGCATTTATTTTAACCTATACAATATAGAAAATGTATAACGGAACTATGGTTGGTTACTTATTATTGCTATACGTGTATTTTAAAACAATATTCATTGTGTTATCGGTTATTTGTTTTGTTTTGAAAGGTAAAAAAAAAAAATAGTAATACTTAATAATAATAACCAACCTTAAAAGTTTCTTTAGTTATTGTTCGAAATATGTATTTTGATTACTACGACATTTGCAATCGTAAACAAACGAAAACGGTAAAATTACGGAGAACTGGACGAATATTATTTTTGAAAAAGAACAAACATTATATACCTATTTTCTTTAATTATATTTGTTTAATGTCGTACCGATTTTTTCATTTTTCCTACGTTTTTCCCGGTTTTCCCGTGTTTTTTCCAGTTTTTCACATTTGATGGGAAAACACTTGGAAAAAACGAAAAATTACCTCTTTAAAGTACCTCTCCAGTCAAATTTCTTTGTAGAAAAATTGCTATACTTAAAAATTGGAGTAAGATTTCTGGTATAAAAGTTGAGCACTGATATAAAAAAAAAATATATATATCTTTATATAGTAATAAGGTTCTTCGCTCTACTCAGAATCTAAAAATCACATTTAGTTAGAATAGATTTTTTGCTACACTCGAAGTCAAAAAAAAAACTTTTTTTTTTTTAAATTTCGGGTAAAATATGTACGGAAATCCTCGTTACATTTAATTCGGTTTGTAAATATCAGACTTGTAATTAAGTGTTAAAACTCGAGTGGTACACTCGGGTACGTAAAATTCTCTCTGCGAAATTGAGTTTTCGTATATTATACACGTATATAGAGTGGCGCAATAACGAACTCTGTATTCGAGAACCGCTATATCGTTTTGTATTATTAGGTATATTATTTTATTGCGGACCCTTTGGGTTTAGAGATACCTATAATGTACTTATTTTCATTTTATTAAATTCGTCCGTGTAGAACATCACGTGTAATCTTATGTACACATAGAGCCCATAGAGGAACAAAACGATCAATTAAACGCCGCTGCGATGGCTTTTGTCGGATGAAATCCTTCCTTCCTTCCTTCCGGCGGCGGCGGACAAAGCGATAATCGTTGAACCGTCTTTCGAGGCTTTTTCGTTTTCTCTCTACGTTTTTTTTTCTTTGTAAGAAATTAAGAAACACTAAAATAGGGGTTTGTTTTACACGTTATTATATTACTATTATTATATATAAATAATAAATGTAATAAGAACTAATGAGTGAATCGAGAAAATCATCAATCTAAAATGTTCGTGTTTTAAGCCCGTGAAAATCGTGCGTCGACACTCGACATTCGAATAACAGTACATTACATTGTATGTTATTATAGTCGACCGAATTTTTCATTCGATCGTCGAGCTAACCGAATATTATACGCTTTGCACCTTTATATAGGTACGGCGTGCAACAGATGTCAATCAAAATACGTTACACGACAGTTCATTTTTCGTTTTCCCACTTCAAGAACATTTGACATTTCCTGCGAGTTAACCGATACGTAAACTGCAGCAATAAAATGATCGATGCTGTTTGATTTTTTATTTCACATTATTCCGCTTGTAAACAGTGTTTTTTGGGGGGGAACGGGAAGAGGAAAGTGAAAAAAAATATTATTCAAACATTTTTACGTATTCAAAATGATAACCTTTTATTTTTTGTTCTTGTTTTATGTACATAAAAACTCCTAATGATAATTTTAAAATGAATTACAATTATCTATATCTATATTAATATTATTTAGAGAAAATATTTGTTTTTATGTTTGCAATGGATAAGCTCAAAGAGTGAAAAAAACTACTTAATCGATTTTAACACTCCTTTCAGCTTTTTTTCAGCTTTATTATCAATAAGCAACATGGGCTGTATTTTATTCTTAAAAAAATTAGAGATCCCTTCGAAAATCGAAATAATCTAATCCGAGGTATTAAAAATAGCGACCGAAAAGTGTTAACATGTTTATTCATGAGTTATTTTGGTGATACGGATGATTAATTTTATAATTTATATTTTATTTTACAATTCTCATTTTATAAATGAAACATTGCCTAGACGAAACGCGTGGCTTTATCGGGTATCAATTACAGCAAAGTGACTGAGACTTTTAAATTTTTTACCATTTAATACTCTGTGCACGGGCAACTTGTGCGGGACAGCTATTTTTTATAATATATTTAATAATCGATTGAGATTCCGATAGGATATGCCATGCATGACGTTGTTGCCGTTTTTCATTAAGGTGTCCCTATTCGATAGATTTGATAAATTCATTTAATATCTATAGTAAATTCAGTAATTTTTTCGAAATTTCCACGTGTGAAGGTTTTGAAAAAAAAAATGTATAGTTCATTATTTTAATGAAAATAAATGGGTTTACGTCTTATTTTTATGATGGAATACACCACCGGACGAAATTTGTTTAAATGCAAAAACTGCAGACAGCGAAGGAAAAAACAAAAAAAAATAAAAAATAAATTACGATGTTTATTTATAATATTTCACATTTCAGTTATATTTACAGAATGCAATTATTATTGTGGTGAGGCTGAGGTCAAACTCACAATAAACACCGACTACGTTGTACATAAGATCCTTTAGAATAATTATATTGATATCATGCAAACAAAGAAGTGGTGATGTAATAATACGTTGGGCGGATTATAAAAAAGGGCACGTGGCAAGAAGGGTAGTAATCCAATTTTGAAAGCCATTCAGCTAAGCAAAACTTCTCTATACAGCCGTATGGATTACAATTTTTATGTAAAGAGGACATTATACTTGAGTGTGTTGTCTCAGTCTTACAACTGCGTGACATAGCAAATATTCGTTTAGCAAGGACAAATTTGTACAATATCAATATCAGAGTGAATTGAACTATTATTAAACATAAAGATAAGAATATTATCTGTGTCTTGTTGTCTTTTTTATTTTCGTTATTTTAATTTTGAAGCAAAGTATAAGACACTTATAAATCGTAATATTTCATGCACTCGTATCTCGCTTAAAAATATAAATTTAGAAAAAAAAAAAATAAGATATTTCGTACGATTGGTGTGCCACTTTTGTAGTCAAAAAGTTAGAAAGATAGAATTTAAAGGGGAATTTAATGTATTTCTGTATGCAAAGAATAATCATTGCTGAAAAAAAAACATTCTGAGAAAAGTTTGGTTATACAATAGAGTCCTTTTGATCCGGACCTGATGGGACCGGACTCTATCCGAATTAAATGAAATTAAGTTTTTTTCAACTTACTAATAAGTATTAAAAAAAAAAGAGAAAATACCTTATTTATAAAAATAAAAAATATACCTATTGATTTATTTTACATTACACACTCATATATATTATATCAATACAACTGAATAGAAAATTAAAGAAATTACATAATTCATTTTTATATAATATTTATGTGTATGTGTTGGATACATACAAAAGTATGTACTAAAGTAGGAAATATAAATTGTCCGAATAATTAGGATGTCTGAACTAACGATGACAAAATAAGTAAAACTCTACTGTACATGTTTTATGTTTTAAAAGGCCAGAATATTTATAATTTTCGTCAAAATTTGGTATTAAAGTTCTTATAAAAAAAAAAAAAAAAAGGTACTAAGCATTAAACTCAAGTTTTTTTGTTGACCACTCCTTGTAGAACCTCCTATTGAATTTTCAAACGTTTCTGTGTGGTCTAACAATTTTATCCATAGAGTTCCTACAGAATAAAAATCTCGTATCGAGTTGTTATTTGAAGATTTGTTTAATTACTAAGGATTTGTATATCCATAAATACCAAAAAAAAAAAAAACAAAAAACAGAAAACCTCATGTAATTCAAATTTCTATAAATAACCCAAAAAATGCTCGGAAATTAAAGAAAGTTTACCACGACTAAACATTCTAATACAATCGTTAAGAATGTCTTAGATGAAAATCCTGGGTATTATTTTGAACAATTTTTCACTGAATTTAAATTAAAAAATAAAATCTAAACTTTTATTGCGTGAGTATATTTTTCCCCTATCATTAGAAAATACAGAAAATATAAAAAAAGATCTGCTGACAAATCACAATTATTATAGATAAAATGTGCAACTTATAAAACTTGAACACAAACAGGGAAAAAAAACGCACTCATCACAACATAACGATCACGTTCCTCGCTTTGCTTATAATCTAAAATAATAATACAAGCGTGCGCCATTATTGTAAACGATTCTAGAGATAGGTCAAACTCGAGGTAGAAGAAACGATGAAGACACGAGTGCGTAGACTATTAGTATTCTGTAGCGTATGGAAAAACCTTGTCGGGACTCTTACTCGTGTTTCGAAAAGTTTTGACAGAAAATGTTCTTCCCCTAGGACTCGTCGGAAGTTGGAACGTATATAATATATTATGAAATGGACCAAATACATATTCAATTCGAAGTTCCTTCACTTTTGTAAAGTATTCAACGGTATTGCCTTCAAATATTATTATGATGTTCTCGTCGCGTGAAATCGCAATGTTTTTTTTTTTTTTCAATTTTGTACACATGAAATGCAAGTGTAGTACACACTGCGTAGTATTACTGTTTGAAAGTGTACAAAATGTACACGGGACATTAATCGTCGATTGCTAAAAATTGACTTGATGCTGCGAGACATATTTTATCAATTCGAAATTTCTGAATAGAGTGGAATACCTACTACAGTATCTGTACTTTTACGTTCAGAGAGTAACGAGGAATGTACCTATTAATTATTTTGAAGATGTATAGATATTTTTTCTTATCTTTTTCTTTTTGTGTGTGTGTGTCTGTAAACAAGTTTTCTGCCAGACATTTTCATCCGATCAAAAACTTTATAGGAACTTTTTTGTAGATTTTTAGATCATTGGTACATTAAGAAGATCATTTTTTGATTTTCTGTAAAATTTCCCTAATAAACGGGAACAATTATTGATTTCTGGGTTATCTTGCCATCAAGGGAAAAATACGTCTAACAATACTCTGATCAGAATCGTTTATCGTTAGTAATGGTTTATCGTTGTGAACAAATATAAATCAAATAACTCTAAATTTATCGTCCATTCCAACGTCTCTCCTAAAACAATCGCATGCCAATCAGTAGTGTCAGTCTTTTTTAAAACTTTCTGGTATACCTATATTCGAACAAGTTTCTGGTACTAAATTTTGTTTTCGGTGCGTCGGGTAGATTGTTTTTTCGATGTTGCTTCATGTTGTTCGTACCTAGGTACTTTTAGTTTCAATTAGAAATCCGAACAAGGAAAATTTATCGGCTTTATAAATGCGATTATTTGTTCGAGGTGAAAGTGCTCCAAAAGTTTTATGTATTACGAACTACGCGGTATATGCGAATTGAAAAGTTATTAGCGATTTATACGAAGTTTATTTACTAACTATAACTAAGTGACGTATTCGACACGATAAATTCGCCCCCTCAAATCTTTAAAACGTCAAATTGAGTGTATTTATATATACTATAGAAATGCCATTATTTGCTTTTAAGATTTTATTTGAAATTAACTTTGAGTTGTTTTAATAGTTTTAGGTACTTACAAACATGTCTACTAATAGATTTATTAAGTGTTTTAATATTTGCAATGGCTATGTTGCTCTCTATATTATAGTATTGTTAAGAATTTGTATATTTTTACCCGTTTACGAATCGTTCCGTTTTAAGAATGCAAATTATGAACAGATAATATCTAAAATTATGGTAATATTGTACGGCGACGACGCAAACAATGCAAATCGCAATCAATCAAGTTCGTTGTGTACAATAGCGTTACGGTATAAATATTATTATCCAGGTACCTACGTTTACTGCATAATTAAAATATAATGTTCCAACGAAATCTTTGTGGAAACTCGTTGATTGCGTGCTATATAATGTGAGTAAATTAGCTTACGAGTACAATCACGATAAAATAGTAATCGTTGCTCCAGACTAAGACTGTGTGTCGTTTTAAAAATAAATCGAGAGTTTTAAAATTGAGAAAAAAGAGAAGTTTGATGGTCATATCGTTAATTATAATATATAAACATATTTCTTAACATCTATACAGTATGCAAAATAAATAATTTTTCATATTTATGACTATCAATTTAAGCTACTTACCTGAATTTTTCGAAAAAAAAATTGATCTTCGGTTTTTCTTGCCATTGTGATATCGTTTTGGGTACGATAAATACGATGTAAAAATCCAAAATTTATTTTTCCATGACTAAACATGTTTATAAATGTCTTAGTATAGTTTTTGTTAGGTTAGGAGTGGAATATCATTGATTTTACCGGTATCAAACATTGGTATTATCACATACTTCTAAGAGTAGGTTGGGTAATAACGGAGTCATAATAAATGAATAATATAACATGGTGTTATTTAAAAGTTATTAATATTATTGCAGGTATAATATGCATACATGCTACAATATTAACAGGGGTTAATTTGTTTGGTTTTTTTTTTTTTTGTTATAAAAAACTTATATTGACTTTTGCATATTGTTTTTAATTTGATTGTTATATGAAAACTATTATTAAAACTATAATTTAAAAAAAAAAAATAACTTGTTAATTGTTACTGTTAAAAATACTTATATTTAGCTATAGCATGGTTATTATCTGACCCATTCATAGGAGTAGCCAATATTTATATCTTTACTGCCCAAACTGCTTCTAGATTTATTTGACTTAAATAACTTAAATATGCAAGTAACTTCTTAGAAACTCGAGTTATTGTCATGAAACTTTATATACGTGGTATTTATACCTTAACTAACCACGAAAAAATCGGTGAATTTTTTGCCGAAAAAAACTGTTCCGGGAACGAAAGGGGTAAATATGCATAAATAATCTAAATAATAATAATAATAAAAACAACTCATAGATATTAATTATTACATTGTATTTGTTTGCTTATACATAGAACTGAGCGATGCCGTTCACAAGGCGAAAGAGGAAGAAATCCAAATACCGTTCGGCGTCGGGGTGGCAGGCACGGTGGCCGAAACCAAGCAAGTCGTTAACATCAAGAACGCGTATCAGGTAATCACGTAACTGAGGAGGGTGTGGATTTAAACTGTTGAAAAAAAAACACTACTATGGCAGACGACAACGATGGCAATAATTACTCATCGATACCGTATCATTTTCTGTCTTGTTTACTGTATGCGTATAGCGATTATTTTAAGTAAATAACCATGCGAAATCCAAACGTTTCGGGGGGTTGTTTGAATACCCGAAAACACCCCACTGCGTGTGCGCTTGATCAAGACAATATTCGAAAAACGATACTATCTTGTCTGCAGCCCTTGGCTGAAGAAACGATCCGACGTCGAATTTACTCGACATTTCTGTGCGATCAACAATGGTTCGCGATAAGAAATCAAATAATCTCGTGTTAATAATGGAGTACCAGCACTCGCCCTTCAGGGGGGGGGTGGGTGTAAAATCGGTGGCGGACGGCGTAGACGATCTACCGTTAGAACTCGAAATCGCGATTATTGTCGGTCACGTGACAACAGACATTGCACTCTATGTGTATTATTTAATAATTGACCGTTGCCGTTTGCGCAGACAGGTGACGACTCGTCATACTTTTAAAATAGGATTACACGTCGTCGCAACACAATTTTATTGTAATGCTGATTGTACGGTTCTATAATCACCAACGCTGACGGATGATACCTGTTGTCGGGGTTATTAGAGATCGCGTTATTATCGTAATTTTAGTTTTGCCATTTGGCCATTTCAGAAAAAAAAAAAAACGTATAATGGCGTTAGAACGAAAAACGTGAAAAAAAAAACCACGTAAAACGTTTACTATACACCATAATACTATATACCAGAGGTGGCCGACGAGAGTCGCAGTTTGGCCACCCCTGTTGTGTACAGAGTGTCCCACGACTACACATATTTATATTTCAACTAATGTTGTATGTTTTGCTAAAAAACTTGAAATAATAACGTTTTATTTTATAATTTTTGAAAAATTTGATGATAGCCATTTTATAGGATTCATTCTTCTGAAAATAATGACGTGCTAACTTCATTAAGTTAGTGATTTTTAATCATTTTTCAAAGTTCAGATTAATGTATCTAATATAAATATGTAGTAGGATGTAATCGTACTTGCTAATTGATTATTGTTATTTTTATAGCTAACTGTTCGAATTTTTTTTTTCTTTTAATTTTAAAAAATCATTAAAAACTACAAACTTAATGAAAATAAAAAGTTGATACGTCAAAATTTTCAGAATATTAAACTCTATAAAATGGTCTCCTTAACATTTTTCAAAAACAATAAGATAATATGTGTTTTCCAAAATATAAAAATTGATTGAAATATAAATATTTTTAGTCGTTATCTCTGTGAATCATGTAAAAAAAAAAACAGAATATGACACCCCAAAAGTTACTGTATACGTGTTTTTGTTTGTTTGTTTTTTTTAATTATGGAAATTTTATATACTTTAAACGTTACACTCACGTATTTTTGTTAGGTATTCGTACGTTCGAATAAAAAAAAAAGTTGATATACTTCAGTTCACAGGCGTAGATCGTTATTGTAATAGGTGGGTAGTTGGGAAGGTAGGATATACCGGGTAATTTTGCAGTTTATATAATACTGTACACAGCGGTAAATCATTGTAAACGAAAAATCGATTCTCAACTAGGTAGTCGTGTTTTTTCGCTTGTTGCCTTCGAGGTGACCTGGAAATCAACAAAAAAAAGGATCGAGAGGCTAAACTACCGAATGTTTCGAACAAAGAGGAACACTGGGCAGAAAGCTTTTGTGTTTATAGCCTAACCAAAAATTGTAATAAATTTAAAAAAAAAATCACATATAGAGCAATTTTTTTTTTTGGTAACAATATAATGGAAATTTTGAAAAATGAAGTATAACTAGACGAAAAATCGCCATCTTCTATGGGTACGACATGAAAAAATCAGAGCATTTTTAATACTAACCGTAAAAGTTTTTTCCTACGAAAAAAAAAACACATCTATGTTATGTATATAACTATAGTTTCTCCGTTGTATTACGAATCCAAAATTACCATTTAAAACAATGACCGTATCGTTTACCATATATTATTTCTTCGACCTAGGAACACGTATAAATAAAAATAGTTCGACGAAATATATTGTATAATCAGTTTTGGTTTCGTCAAATTCGATTTTTTACGTAAAAAATAACAATATCATGTGCGACTGTACAAACGAAATGCCCCAATTATTTCACAATATGTTTCTTTTTAGAATAATGTCATTAAAATCTCTACCCTATTCGAGTGGTTAGTAACCTGACCTAGTCTGACCTATATACCTAACACCTCAGAGTTGTCGTCATTTAAAACTATATATTGTTATCGTCCTTATATTCGCATTCGTCTTTAAGGAGCATCGTCATAATAATGATTTAGAAGAGGATAAAAGAAAATGAGAAAACTTCGTAAAATACTCAGTGTAAGAAAAAAAACTTTTTAACATAATTTTACGAAAAATCGTACTACTGATAAAGTTTTTATTTTAGTTTTACAACGATGTATATAAACTTATCGAGATCATAAATTCGTATAACGTATAATAACTTCGATAATGTCTCGATCAAACTATATAATAATAAGTACCTATTCCGCAAAAGATGATTATTAGTCTTCCTTTTTTCTTTTCTAAACGCTATGGACAATAATTCGTTTATTTTTATAAATATAATTTTTTTTTTTAATTTTGTTATATTTATAACCCCCCCTCCCTCGTTTAGTGTGATCGGTAAACCAAAATTATATCGTTATGAATTTACAATTTCTAAAAATGATTGGTTATATATTTTATAATAATATATCGTAAACAAAATTGCCTATAGACTGCTACTCAATATTAATATTAAGTTGCCATAATATTAATATTATGGCTGTTATTATCGATATTTCGATATTTAATAATCCGTTAAAAAAAATTATCGTCAACGTAGTAAACGTTCGAATTTTGAGTTAATTTTCACGATGAACTGTTTCGAAAAAAATCCACAACAATCGTCCGCTCTTTTTGAATTTCCGCGCAACACCAAGAATAAATAATTCAACAACGAATGTGCGCGATTGAACATAAATTTAAAATAAAAAAAAATTGTATCCACCGCCCGAATTATTAATAAGTGTAGCTCATAATATGCGCGATACACTAAAATAACTGTTTAGATTATTTTTTTTTTTTTTGTCCTAGTTTTTTGCGGTAAGCAATTATTATTTATTAATAATTATAAACCGCAATAATGTGGTTCACACACACACACACACACACACACACACACACACACACACACACACACACACACAGAAAACATAATAACATAACAATTATTAATAATTTACACCGTTTGTTTGGCTATGGTTCTATCGTACACGCGTTTTATAATAATAATTATACCCCCATCGTGTTTTGGAATCGCGTGCACTCTGCTGCAGTTTATGTTACAAAGTCGCACTTTTGTGTCGAAAAATAATAAACAACGCGCGAATAAAAAATTAAATACAATTTTAAATATGTCACTGATTGCACCGCAATAATATGTCGGTCGAGCGCATTGTACTGCAGTGTGTGTAGTAGCAGCGGAAAACGATTTACGGACAGAGAATCGTATTATTTTTGTAAAATTATCCAGAAAATTGTTTTAGAGGTTTTTCGGATATTATTTAATACGTTTGAACGTATAAAATCCCACTTGTCCAACCACACGTAGGTATATAAAATAATAATCGACCGTTCGATAAATTACGAAGTGTTAGTTATAAGTATAGAAGTAATATAATAAAGAATAAATAAGTAATATTTACCATCGGCGGACCAATTTAACTGAAAAGTTTTTTTTTTCCCCCTCGCCGTGTAATATATAATATACTTGCTGACGAAAACTGAAAATAGTTTTCGCGAGTGCTTACGTGAAATATTATTTTAAACACGCGTTGTTTCTATATTATCGTTTCTGTTTTATTTTCGCGCGAAGCTTTTCAATGCGTTTTTAACCGTACCGAATCTAAGATTTATCGGTGCACTTACTAAGAACCCGATTTCCTAGAACAATTCTCAAAAGGAAAACCGCAATAATACGACACGATAATGTAATAATATTGTATTATAAGTTCAAAATATAATAATACGAGTGATCTATAAAATCGATTTGAAAAAAAAATCCATAGGTGACCACTGGTTTAATAAGCACAGTATAATTTTCAAATTCGCCGCTAGTGTTTTAGATCCACAGTGTCCTCGTCAGCCAGAAAAAACACTTATTACCAACTCGCGTTCTCGTTTTTATCTCGTTACTTATTCCGTTCTGTCATGTGAGCAACGCTCCTAGGTATTCAAACCGTTGTGTTTTTAATAATTTACGGCCTTCAACTCCTGTTATGGATTTCCATACGCTCCATTTTTTTTCCCCCCGTTAATTACGTATCTCTATCCTTCGTGCGTTTCGCCGCTCCTCGGGTCTGTTTGGCGTACAGTTTTCGAATTGGGGGGAGGGAGGGAGCGCTTCGATGGAAAAAATCGAACGGGCGCGAGTCGAACGTATCGGTAAATCCTTTTTATCCGCCGTGTTTTAAAAAAAAAAAATTCCTACGGACTACTATACCGGACGGTATTCAATAGTTTTAGCCGCGCAATCGATTGCGGACCGCGTGCACGCGAATACGGGCAGCCTCCGGCGCCGTCGCCACACTCCGAACGTGGGAGCCGGCGTCTCCGGGAGCAAACAGATTTTACGTGTGCGGGCCGTGACGTTACGGGGACCGGTGCGGCGGTATGCGCAAAATATTTCGCGAATACAAACACCCTCGGGAAAATTTTGACGGGAAACGCGCGTTCGCGTATACCTAAATTTTTATTATTATTATTATTATTATTATTATTATTATTATTATTATTACTATTATTATTACTATTATTATTATTATTATTATTATTATTATTATTATTGTTGTTGGTGTTGTTGTTGTTGTTGTTGTTGGTGTTGTTGTTGTTGCTGTTATTATAATATACTCGAGCGCGGCGACGGTAACTCCGAGATAAATTTCGTATACGTTCCATCGCCGTTAAAATTTACCGCGCGAGCGATTTTCGCAACGTTATACCCATCGTATATTTGCTCGATCGCCATCCCCCTCCCTCCTCTTCCGTTCCCCGCCACCCGTAAAAACGGAGTCTGCCGGGAGGAACCGGCGGACTTCCGTTTTTGTCGAACAGCTCGACACGGAAATTTAGACGGGTTATCGTTCCGACCGCGGTCGATCGATCTTGGTGGCGAAGCGATACGCGAGCGAATCCCGGAAACGGACTCGAATACTCCACTCGGTTTTCTCGTATTTTTAGCTATATACCTCTACATCCTAAAAACTGTCATACTAAAAACGAAAAACGAACTTTTTTCATACTGTGTACAAAAACTCTACCAGAAATCTTGTTCCGAATTTCAATTATATATTACTTTTTCTGAAAGAAACTTTTCCCGGGGTGCTTTAACAAAGGCTTCTTTTGATTTTCCAAGCAGTTTTTATAATAACAGAAAATTTACGAAAATAATGCTTTTAGAACTGAAATTTTGGACAGAAAGATTATATTTTTGAGCTATTTACAGACATTTTAATTTTGCTAGTTTTCCATATAATATTTATCCAGTAGATACTCTGTGGATAAAATTGTTAGACCAAACAGAAATGCTTGAAAATTTATTAAGAATTTATGTTTAATGTGGTTTTTTTTTAAATTTTTTTGTGTAATATTTTAATGTGAAATTTTGACGAAAATCGTTAATATTACTACCTATTAAAACATGTATAACCGAATTCCGCTCATAATCGTTTTTCATTAGCAATGGTTAATCGTTACATACAAAAATACATTCCTCTTTATATTTTATCTTCTAAACTTCTCACCATCAACAGCGGCCTACCCATCGTGCTAAGTATGTCCGTCTTTTTCGATTAAAATGCCGATACGTATTATAGTCGATAGAATATTATTAAATAATCACACGGGAAACTCTGCGCTCAATTGAACCAGCTGTAATTAAAATAATACTATTTTGTAATGGTAGGTATCTAAATTACACACGACGAGAAATGATAAACGTGCAATAGTAAAATTATATTAATCAACAAACGATAACATCATTATTATCACCGTCTCTGTGCTATGGGATTTTAGTTTTGTTTAAATTCGTTTCGTCGTATTATAACAGCAATGCACTTCAATATCATTATTGATGGTAGGATTAAAAAATAAAAAAATATATACACGTCGACGAACAGTGTTCCTGCGTAATTTCCGATATTTATTCTACGTTTTTTTTTTTTTTTTTTTATTTATTTCTCGCTTCCAATTATTATTATATTAAATTCAATAATGAATTTAGTTTATCTTGTCCCGTGAATAATTATTATTTTATTCGGCCATATAAATGCGTAGGGAATCGTAATTACAGGTAATTTGATTCTGCTTTATCATTTAATGGACATTGTGTTCATATATTCATAATAAAGTTTACTATGCTATGTTTTTTTTTATGTAGAATCTGTTCTGATTTTAACAATCCCGTAGCATTAAAATCTCTTTATTGTTCTTTTGTTCGGTCAGTACTCGATCACAGTTCTATTGTTTGGTCTCCGTACACATCGAGTCCGGCTAGTATACTATTGAACAAACTCAGCATCGCTTTTTAAGGATTTTTGCTTTTAAATGTGCTGTTCAATGGCATACTCACCCTATTTGATTTTACATTCAATAACTAGTTTAGAAACAAAAGTGGTCAGAAGAGTTCGATTCGATATTGTTCCCAATTATTAACTCGATTTAACTTTTGAGTCTCGGTATGTCGTATTAGATTATCTATTACGTCTTTTGTGCCAATCCGTCGTATTAATTACTCTCAAAAAGTGAAATAAAATCATAATGTCAACTCATTCTGTAGCAATAACGTATGTTAATTTAATATTTATCTTAGTTATGAATAGTTAATGACTACTTGTTTAGTTTATGTTTTTTTGCCACGATGTATTGTAATTACTACATTTTAAAGTATTTGATTTTCTGTGTGATCGTGTATTTATAATTGTTTTCATTGAACATTGACCGTTTAAGTAAACAAATAATAATAAATAAAGTAAAGAAATATATATATAAAAAAAAAAATGTATGCATAAAAGTCTTGTATTTATATATTTATTTACCGTTTTAATAATTATGTTTTTACTTTATTATTTTATTAAATAATAATAAATTACAAAATAATTAAATCATTAAAAAAATTAATTTTTTTTTTTTATGCCTGGCCCGCGGTATGATAATATTATAGTTACTACGGCGATAGGTGATGTTTCGACTGTCACGCCGGTAAAACTACCACAGAGACAACGTCCGTACGATGACAATGCAATGTCGAGAAAGACACGACAGTATATTGGGTAAAGTTCGATATAGAAACTTCTGTGAGAGTGCGACGCAACAATAACAGTAATAGAACAGTATAGTATGCGTTTACACGATCATATTTTTACTATCGCTCTGACATACTCAGAAAAAAATATACTTCTTTTAATGAAAAACACCTATTAAATTAAAGAAAAACATGATTGAGAGCCTGTGAAGTTTCGGAATACAATTGAAGAAAGTTTATCCATTTATTTCGGTTATTTATTTTCATCAAAATAAGTACACATTTAATAAATTCAAAGACAATATTACTTAAATCGATAATGTAAAAAGTCCAAAATAATATAAACTACCAATCTAATCAAATACATGTAGTGTCTTAAATCAAAGACGTAATTTTCAATGATTTATGAAAACAACGTTGTACATTTAATGGAGATTGTATTGAATTTAATGACACCTTTTATTAATTATAATACACTGTTCTGGTTAAATCAATATTACCGATGTTATCCATATAAGCATTATTATAAAATGCAGTATTACCATCATATTACCACCAGGAGTAGAAAAAGGATGCTGCATAATTTTAAGACGAATATCAACAATTATCAAAACGTAATAAGACGAAAATTGGTTTATTGTTGCTTTTACAGGTATACATTAAATTATCTATAACAGTGACTGCACCCGTCCCCATTATCCTAGGACGTCTTTTTTTCTTTCTTTTTTTTAATCGACGAGATAACACAAATTGTGTAAACATGTATCAAACACGTGTTAATTCAATTACACGATAACTTATTTTTTAAATGCTGTCTATTGCTATAATTAAGCAAGGAATTGTATGCGATTTTTTTTTTTTCTTTTTGTTAAATTTATAATTTAAAAACAGCAAATACAGCCCCCCCTAAATATTACAATAAACGATTAAAATGTAGGAATGCGTGCGTTTATCCCGGAGTCAAGGTTTATAAATTAAATTAAAGTTTTGTCGAGTAGGTACCTGATAATATTATATACCTCTTAGTTGCTGCTATAATTCTCGAAAGCGGAATATTTTCTTAATTAAAAAGGGACTTAATAATATCAAAATATCATACAGTTATTTTGTTTAAATATTCAGAACGAGCGAACGTCATATTTTCCTATGTACACAATCTCAGCAGGAGCGGTTAGGTATTTTAATTGAAAATTCGTTCGGTTTTGTGTTTCAACGGCCCTGCCCTCTTAAACGTATATTATCGAACACGGGCGACTTATTCCACGGAACAACAACAAAAAAAATTATTCTCGTTGACGGAGCATTATAATAAACGTTTCGAGAAAACGGAGTTTACCCGCCGTTTTCCACGCGTTTATTGAAACTGAAAATTATAGTAAAAACATTTTGACAGATCTATCATATAATAATCGTTCTGGAGATTCGAAATTTACCCGGCGTACTGAAGAGAATTTCGTCTGCGATTTTTGTTATTCGAAAAATGTATTTATACGCATCGAATTGTTTGATCTTAAAATTCCACGCCTGTATGGTGTGTTTTTTAAAAATAAGTTTACAAAAAAGATGGACGTATTTCGCACGATGGGCGGGCCACTGTTGTAGGTGAGAAGATGGATAAGACGGGATGTAGAGAGGGACCTAATGTATAAATGTATGCAAAGATTAATCATTGCTAAGGACAGAATATTCTGAGAAAAGTATCTGGATTATTGAATATCCGGATTAAACGGAATGCCGTTTTTTTTCAACTTACTAATATATATTAAATATAAGTATAATTTACATACTTACGCAAAGAGATAAACCGCTGCTAACGAAAAACGATTCGGAGCGAAGTCCCTTTTATTCATGTACGTACATTTTTCCCCGTTTTTTCTCGATTATTATAAAAACAGCTTGGACCAAGCGGATAAAATTTTCTTTCACAAAAAGTGCTACATTTGATAGACTGGAGCGAGATTTCTGGTAGAAAAGTTGGGCACAGAACCAAAAAAAAAACAAAAAAAAAAAATACAAATTAAATAAACGTCGTTGTAAAACCGATAAATTTCTCGCTACATATCGAATCTAAAATAGAATAGATACGAGTTTCGAAAATTAATATGGTCCTACTATTTCAACGAGCGTATTGTAATTATATAGATTAAATTTCGATAAAAATTTAAAAATTTGGTGCGTAATATTATAGCGTCGTCCGAACCGCCATCGGCAGCATAACGTCCGTACAATAATAATGGAATACCTATACAAACTACAGTACCTATACCGCTACACAATTAACGTTTTTCTACATTTCGTAATTGCCAATACTATTAACGAATTGATTGCGTGTGTATTTATTTGAACGCCGCCGCGCGAAACAAACAGCGAACAAACCGTACTGCAGTAAATTGTATAGAGGTAAAAAAAAAAAAAATCCGTTTCGTATACTCGCTTTTCACACGTACCTATCGATAACGATTTTCGGACGTTTTGCCGACGAAACTTATTATAAAAACTGCAACACTATGAATTATTAGTCGTATACAATTATTATACTCGCGTTCGACAATAACAGCATTGTTATTTAATATTATTATAATCGACTGAATTCAACATAATTGAATTTCGCGTGTCGGGCTAATTATTTTTAGCATCGAATAAGGTTTTAGTTTTTTAAGGCGATGCGTAATTTTTTCTGTTTATAAACAACATAGTTAGAAAACCAAAAAATAATTTTGATTTAATTTCCATAATGAATCATTAAGATAAAATTTTTCTTCAGAACAGGCGCAACAGTCAGAACAATATTTTTGGTAGAAAAGTTGCACACAGACAAGAAATTCTGTTTCCTTGTGTTTAACTAAGTTTTTCTTTTGATATCTGAGAAAATCGGGAAAAACGTAGGGAATCGGGAAAATTTTCATCGATAACGAATTCGTTGTTTTCAATTTTGTTTTTTCGGTATTATTCCGTTCATAATAATCGTTATGACCATAGTCATGTGCAGACCTTGTTGGCAGGGGGGGAGGGCAGAATATATATTATTAAATTAGATTCTGAATGGAACGAGGAATGTATAGGTTTTACAATGATGTTTATTTTTTTTTTATTTGAACACTTTTTCTACCAGAAAACGTACTCTGATTATTAAGTATAGCACCTTTTCCGAAATGAAATTTTTTCTCGGTTGTTACTTTAAAGACGTCATTTTTTGGAATTCTTATTAATATTCAATATAACGAGGAAAACCTAGGTCTTTGGGTTAAAAAATATTGAACGATTAAAAATAAGTTTGTTATTGACAACCGTTTTTATTAATTTTTTTTTTATTATTAAGTTTTGATTATTTTAATCATTTTTAAACAATCATTGTTGTCATAGGAACATACATTGTTTTAATCATTTTACTATATAATATGACATAATACCATATATTGCATCGTTGACAAAGCAACAATATCAACTCGGCTCAGAATCGGTTTTTCGTTATCAATAGTTTATCGTTGCTTAGAGATATACATTAAATTCCCTTCTGTAACCTTCCTTCCCAACTTCCCACCCATAACAGTGACTGTACCCATGTGCGAAGTATGTTCATTCTTTTTAGATTCTGGGTGGAGCGAAGAAACAAATGTAAAAAACCGAGAAAAAAACGGAGAAATTTACGAAACATAATTTACGATTTTTTTTTCTGTAGACATCTTTTCTACTAGCAATTTTGCTCCGACTTTTAATGATAGCAATGTTTCTAAAAGGAACTTTCACTGAATAGGTACTGTTAAGGAGGTCATTTTTAGGTTTTTAGAAAATCGTAGGAAAACGAGGAAAATTGGTACAACATTAATCTAATTTTATTAAAGAAAATTTAAAAAGCCTATTTAATTATTTTACTACAGAATGACATATATATTGTTGACAAAGTATCACTTTCAACTGAACTCCGCTCAGAATCATTTTTTCGTAAGCTTTGGTTTATCGTTGCTTACGGATATACATTAATTTCCCGTCTAAATCGTCTTTGGTTATAACCTGACATTTCACAATATATTTGGTATTAACCTTTTCTAGACGTGGAAAACTGTCAAAACATTCTGGAAATTGTTGAGCTATTTATGCAGGTATTTGACCTTTTGATTGTAATGTCGAATTACAAAACTTTGTTTAACTAAATTTCACTCAGAATCGTAGCAATAATGTTCCGTATAAAATGTTTAAATCGATGATTTAGGAAATTAGGTATTTTAAATGTTGACGAATACGAATGTTTATTTGTATATTTCGATCATTAACTACAATTGCTAAATAGTGTTGTGAATGTTTTCGCTCAAAATTAAATGCGTCTCAATATTGCAAAATACATCCAAATATTTGTATCATTATTGATTGCAGTTCTCGCCTGTATACGTCAGATATACGTTTGCATAAAAATACGAAGCGAAATTAAAAAAATCTATTGTAGAATATTAACCGGTGGAAAAAGAACCGTTTAAAATCTTTAAAAGGGCACCATGCTTGAATTGACTGTATCCCTCTTACAATATTTATTACCAATCTTGAAGCTATAAAAATGTTATCTGTGTCCCTACATTGGTGTTTTTCGATATTCAATTTTTTTTTTTTTTTTTTTGACGATATACGTGTATGTGAATTATCACAATATTAAAATGTTTATTACTCACTTAAACATTAAAAAAATAAAAATATGCCACGATGTTTGTAAAACGGTAACGATAGATGCGGGCGTAGCATCATACTCAAAAATATAAACAAGAGACCGCGTTTTTCTGTATGTATCTTACTTTCCCACATTCCCACCTACAACAGTGGCCGCACCCGTCCCCAGTATCAGCTCTTTTTTGGATTCTGAGTAGAACGAAGAAGCTTAAGGTTTTACAAAGATGTATATTGTTTATCTGAGCGCAACTTTTCTACCAGAAATCTTAATCCGATTTTTAATTATAGCATCTTTTTTGCAAGGAAATCGGAGATAGGAGGTACTTTAGGGAGGTAATTTTTCGATTTTACCAGAGGTTTTCCCAATAAATGGGAAAAATCGGGGGAAAACATGGGAAAACCGTAGGAATAACGGGAAAATAAGTACAATATTAAACATATATTATTAAAGAAAATATATAATGCCTAACGTAATTACTTTACCATAATATGGCACATATATATTATTGACAAAGCAACACTGAACTCCTCTGAGCTCAGAATCGTTTTTTCGTTAGCATTCGTTTGCCGCTGCTTACAGATATATATTGAATTTCCTCTGTATTTTATTATTTTTCGTTTGATAAACTATACATTCGATCAAAAGCTATTGGTTATTGGTTATTAGTTTAAGAATTCGCGGGACTCGGATTCAATAAAACGACAATATTATTCCGGTCGTCTACGCGTCTTGTTCGAAATTTCGACTTTGACGCGCGCTATTCCGGATGGATTCGACCGTAGACTCTAGTCGGTATAATGGGTATATAATTATGATAGTGAAATGATCGCCCCCGGCCTAACCCAACCCAACTTACCCGGCGGCTGATCGCTTATGCAAAAACGGCCACGCCGCCGCCGCCGCCGTTAGTTACGATAATACCGCGTGATAATAATGTTTATGTTACCGATGTTGTTATTACGGCGGTGCGGCACTTGCGGTATCGCGGCCGGTCACCGCGATTATTATATTGTTATTATTATCGTTATTATTATTACCGCTGTATAGTTGTTGTCGTTGTCGTCGTCGTCGTTGTTGTTGTTGCTGTCCTGTACCTATACGGTCCTTTGTGCTGTAATATTGTTTTAAGCCCGTGTTGTGTGTATGTGTTTGCTCACGCAGGACCCGCGGTTCAATCGGGAAATCGATCACATGACCGGCTACACGACCAATTTGATACTGTGCGTGCCGATCTGCAACTACGACAACGACGTGATCGGAGTGGCGCAGATAATCAACAAGACCGACGGCAGCAGTTCGTTTACCGAGCACGACGTCGAAGTAAATTTTATAGTTGTAATAACAATCGTAGGCGGTCCTGGTGGTGATCCCGCCGCGCGAAAAAAAAAAAAAAAATTGAATACAAAGCTGTGCGAGCCCGGCGCGCAACCGATAAATACCGCGCAGGCACGCACGCCACGGCGGCTGCGCGAATTTGTATTATCGGAAAAGTGACTCGTTTCCGTAGGGTTTTCGCGCGGTTTTATTTACCGCCCGATTTGTTGGTCGTTGCGCGCACGTACGCCCCCGATCAAACGAAAAGTACCGCGGAATGCGAAAACGATGCGTTTCCCATCCCATCCGCCCACTTCTTCCGCCGATAACTCGCCGAGTTTCGCGGTATCCCCCACCCCCCCCCCCCCNGGTATCCCCCCCCCCCCCCCCCACGCCGCCCTTATCGCGACGCCGCATCCCCGTCGCCCGTTTCATCCGAACGCCCGTGCGCCCGAATAAGCGTATTTTCGCGGAGCCGCCGAGAGGGCGAACGGTTTGCCGACAGCCGCGGTCTGCTTTGCGATCGACCCGGGCTTATTGCATTGGCGCCGGAACGGTCGGCCCGTTCCGTAAAACGTTTCGCGCTGCCGTACCCAAACGGCGCGTCGGCAAATCGGCTCCTCCGGCGGTTCGGCGATTTCGGCCCCGCGCACGATACGATGCGGTTGTAGAACATCGCGCGTGCTGCAGCGATCATCGCTTATTCGTTTCCCGGGTCGTTTCGGCGCCGAGCGCGCCTGTAATGTCGAACACCGCGCGCCGCCGCAGTGTGCGATGTTCAACTCCCATACGCGTGCGCAAACACGTTTTTATTTCGGTACGCGGGTGCCCCGGCGAACGTCCGCACGTACCGACGGCGTGCGGCGAGTTCCTATGCACGCGCGCGATCCGTACGCTGCCGAAAACCGTATAATCTATGTGCGCGTACGGGCTGATCCGTTTGTTTCCCCCCCCCCCCCCCCCCCCGTCACATTTTGCACGGTACACTCGAATTTCCGATTTCCGGCGTTTTCACGTGCGGGGGCAGCCGACATTCGCGAACGCTTAGATTTCCCACGGCGTCTCAGCATTGAGTTCCGAATATGCGATACCGGCATTTCAGACGAGAACCTACATCGACAATTCCGAAAATATACGGCGCATTATTTTGAATACACTCTGGCGTCGACGTGTTTGATTTCCGTCAACCGGTTAACCGGGTGCTTCACTCTGTTTCGCGGTTTCGCTTTCAGGTTTAGGTCGACGGGGGGGGGGGGGGTGAGAGCGGTGGAGCAATAATAAATCGCCGTGCCGTCACACCAACGATACTCCGCCACTCTGCCCATACCCGAACATAAACGTGGAATATCTCGTAAACGGGTCGACGGAAACCGGAAGTTGGTATCGCCACCGGATACTCTCCTTAAATGCCGTCGAAAATCCGAGTGTTCGAAAATGTCGACCGTAACTGCGCTTGAAAATTCCGAAAATCAGAATCCGAATACGAGGAAAATTTAACGGGGAGGGGGGGGAGGAAACTGGGCGAGCACGCTCGGTGGATCGCCCCGTATATTATATCGCGTCTGCGATATTTTATAACCGAGACTAATTGCGTTCTTTATCCGACGACCGTGATTTTCGCTCGTACAGATATTCCAGAGGTACCTGACGTTCTGCGCGATCGGAATACAAAATGCTCAACTGTTCGAAAAGTCTGTCCAGGAATTCCAAAGGAACCAGGTAAGACTATATTATCTTTTATAATGCATACAATGTGCACAACAACAACATTGTGTACGCGCGTAGCACACGCACCGCGTGTCGTATTAACCCGACCTAACCGGTCAGCCTTTTTATGTCGCTATAACGACCGTGTGCGTGGGGCTCTGAGTTTGTAGCGAACGCGTTTTTTTTTTTCTTACCGTATTTCTACGGTTCACTGAAAGACTTCGCGGCCTTCTCGGTACAGACAAATTTCAGTGCCAAGCTCGGTGTTGTGCACACCGGCTCATTGTTAATGTTACGGAAAACACGGTTCAACAATTTTATTTTACTAATATTCGTCGGGTGATAATTTGTTCCCCTTTTTTTTCCATTCGTACCGCGTGCGGGAGTGTAACCGCGCGACCCTAAAAGAATGACCGTCGGTAATTCGCGGACGCAACGGACGAGCTCATACGCAAATTTAACCCCCGTTCCGACACAATAACGTATGTCCGAATACGTTTTCCGAAAAATTGCCCGCGGTGAGCGTGAACTTTCGACGCTCAGAGTTCGACTCTCACTCGACTAGTTTTTCAATTCACTGCGTAGGCGCGTCGTCCGGTATTTCGAACGATTTCCGGGGATTTTTTTTTTTTTTTTTCGATTATACGTATAATACGACAACACAATAAACGTACGATTCGTTCGATATTTCGCACGGGCGACGTTATCGCGGCCCGCTCGTTATTGTAAAACGTCCGCGTTTTCAATTTATATCCGTCCGCCGACATTATCGACAGCCGCGGCTGCGGGCGCGTTTTGGTTTATTCGCCCCGGATTGTCGCGTTTTTACCCGGGGAATTTCACATTTTATCTCTTTTTTTTTTCTTTTTTTTTTTTTGACCGTTGAATCCTACAAAGAGCCCCCTAAATTAACGGCGGTAATACGAACGCGAGGGGTGGTGCCGCTTTTTATGTCCCAGGCCAAGAGCATACCGTGGTATTATACGGCACACGATATAAAAGTACGATAATATAGGCTTAACGGCGCGGAAAACTCGGGTTTAGGTTACGGTGTAAAACGCGGGCAGAGTGCCGTACTTTGTCGTCGCCGTTTGTTGCCTATACCTGCGCATTATTATTATTAAAGTACTCGTCCGGCACTAAGTCGCGGTAACAACCGCGAAAAACCTCCCCCGCGCGCTCGGTTACTATACCGCGAATTCGGTTTTAACCGTATTATAATAATACAGTATGCATATACATAATTTATGTATTTTTTCTGTTTTTTTTTTTTTTTTGTACTATTATTGCCTTTTTCTTGCGGACGACCGCAAGCTTTTCATACTTTTTGTTACCCGTCATTCGTTATTAATATATTTTTTTATACGTCGTTTGTTTTCATCGTCTAAATAAACGTATTAAATTCATACCTCCCCACCCACCCGGTGCTTCACTCCCCGAAAGTTAGCTGACAATATTGTTTAACGCCGTACAATAGTTTTCGTAAAATTTAAATTTGTCCGGCGTACCGCTATATAATAATACGTAAAGCGGAAAAACGCGCATTTATAATATCTCACTTTTTTTTATTTCATTTTGTTCTTCTTTATGTCTTTTTTTTTTTTTTTTACGACGTTTTTGACTCCGTATATATAAAAAAGAAAAAATACACAATAAACTTTGCGATGCCGTTGTGAAAAAAAAAAACTCCGCTGTAATAATAATTGTATTAATAATTATCATCGCGGATACGTCGAAATCGAATTTTTCAATAAAAAAAAAAAAAAAAAAAAAAAACAATTTAATGAAAAATTCTATGTATTTTTTGTATGTGTATAATACGTATTTTTTTTTCTTACACTCAAATACGTTTTTTCTTGCAAACTGAATACTTCTGATTTTAATTTGACATTTGTAGCTAGCGTATATTATATTATCTTTTTTCCTTAATAATTTACACAAATTTAGCCTAATTAATTTCCTATCTCTCTCCTATTTGTATAATATAAAATGCATTAATAAATGTTTTAAATGTAAAAAAATTAATTTTTTTTTTTTGTATACATAAACGATAAATGATTTTTATCCTTATTAACCGTTTTATAATATCAATATTTTTGTATATAATCGCGTTTTTTAAATGTAAATATATATATTTTATCATGAGTGAATTTAAAAAACCACCAGTTTTTCACTAAAATCGGTTGTTTTTTTTTTTAAACAAAACGTCATATAATTTATTTTCCTCGAGTTGAAAGAATTTAACTAAGAGGCCGTTACAACTATATAAGTGACATTTGTCTTCTCCGTGTCTCTCAGGTGCGCAATATTTCGGAAGAGTCGTTTTTCGTCACGAACAAATTATCTTAAATTTAAAACGCCCGTGATGTTTTAACCTATAATAAGATTTACGAAATTATTTCCTAACTAAATCAAAAAAGATATTTTCCGTTCTAAAAATATAATACCGTCATCGAGTTCGTGTCGAATTTTCCCGTTTCGACGGTGTTGAGCGTGAAAATGACTGTATTAAATTATAATATTTCGTTCGGTTCACTTAAAAAAATTTTAAACGTATACCTATAATGTTCGACATAACGCATATCCATTCTTATTAACCACGATTTGTCTAATTGTAATTCGAACGATCTTTAGATGTTACTCAGTTTGGCCAGAAGCATATTCGAAGAACAAAACAATCTCGACTGTCTCGTGTCGAAGATCATGACCCAGGCCAGAGACCTGATCAAATGTGAACGTTGCGTCGTCTTCCTGTTGGACTTGGAATGCGAAGAAGCCGTATGGATTTTTTGGCAACTTTATTATCTTTTTCTTTCATTTTCAATTTGTACGATTTTTTTTTCCCACCTTTTGTTGTTACAGAGCCACTTGGAACACTTTGGAGCTAAGCCAGGGAACTATACTTTGGAGAAAAAATCATCGTCTACTAAAAACGTAATATAATAAAAAAAAAATAATACCTACTACGTAATAATCAACAACGAAATGAAAAACTTGACGATAGTGCACAATTTAATAGCGAATCTATTTTTTTTTTTTTTTTACAGAGTACCGACACGTTAGCCGAAGATGTGCAGATTGCTCGCGGTGAACAAAAGGTGTTATTATTATTAATTATTGCATGTCGCCTTATTAACGTTGCAGCATTTTTGATAAATCGATTAACGTGCGTTTTTACAGGACATAAATTTCACCACGGCCTTTGAACTGGACTCGGGGCAAGCGGTGAAAAAAATCAACAAAAACGTCAAGCCGTCAAAACTTCTTCAGATAGCACAAGAAGTGGCCAGTTCTACTCAGGTGCCTATAATTATATATTTCATCATATAATACAGTACCTATACGATATCGATATAAAAATATGAACGTCACCATGAGCGTTTTTTTTTGTACATAACACAATATGGTAAATTATGATTATAAAACCGTTATGTCGAAAAATCGAAAACGATTAGGATTTTACGTAAACAGCATTGACATTTAATATAATATTACTTCATAATAAAACAACAAATGTTTTAATATTTGATATTAAGTCGGTTCGGTTTCGAAATTATTTTTTGGGCAAAACCTACCCCTAAATAGTAAAAACAAATTATTCAATTTGATTGGATGGCTTTTGAGTGACGGAGACTAGTTTTGAGGACTACTTGTCCCATCCGATCCCCCTCCGCGCAGTGTGTAAATTGTAGGTGCGGTTTGAAATGTGTCCGTTTATTAAAATAAATTACATTTGCGATATTGTTAATAATGAGCGATTTTTTTTTTTTTCTGCACAGTTGTTGAACATTGCCGACGTGGACATTTGGGCCGCCTCTTTAAACCGACAGCCGAGCATCGACAGCGACGACGGGGGCACGGACCGAGTGCCCGTCAAGTCCATACTGTGCATGCCTATTTTGAACGGCAAAAAAGACGTGATCGGCGTGGCGCAGCTAATAAACAAGGTACGCCTGCGAATCCAGCCGGGAATATATTCCCCGTGTACCCGTGTTATGATATTCCGCGCGTTCCTGAGTTCAGCAGATTGGTCAGCCCCGCTAAATTCCGCTGTTCCTGAATTCAGCTGCTGACCGATCCGCTGTGGGGGAAGTGATCAATCGGATCGGTTTAACAGCAATCCGATATTTTGTCTGCGGTAGTGTGTTTATAAACAAGATTGATGTGATAAACACACGGCGCGTCGAAATTAACACTGATTTACTAGCCTGTACAATTGACAAACAATACGATTTGTCTGTTTAAATTATAATAATAATAATAATAATAATAGTAAAAAAAAAAAAAACCTCGTTTAAAACGCAAAGGAATGAGGAACGGGGTACTGTCAATACTCTTATATTCGTATACGTCAAAAATAATGAAAAACGATGAAAATAAAACATCGGCGATCGCGGCCTCCGGGTAACCTTAAACAATACAGTGTTGACCGACACGTTTCAACGGTGAACAACGAACAAATGTTTCTAAACTCGTATCGACCCGCCGAGCAATCCGCCGGATTAGCAGGTCGATTTAGAAGCACGCGGATTATACTGCAGGTATACGAATTTCCGGCGGATTATCGTAATCATATTTAAATCGCGCAGGGACGTATCCGGTATATTAGATACGCGTATGATTAAAACATGCACGTATATTTCTGCGCCTTTTGAATATTCAAATCCGGCGGTTTACATACACGCGCCGAATAAATTACAGCGGACGGATGGCGCAGAGGCTGCGGGTAATCGAGTAGGAAAATATATTCAATTCCGCGTGTATGTATAATCACACAATGCGCCTAATAATATTATACGCGTCGTTTTACATGGATAAACTTTCGGGAATTATTATAAAATTAATACGCGGGGTTTCGCGTCGGTGCACGAGAAACGGATGAATTTCGATAAACCAACGGCAGAGAAAACGCGTGTCCATAGTGGCCACTCTTGGACAATGTTGTAAAGAACACCTTTAAAAAATATTCGCATTCAATACTGTGACAAAGTATTTAAAATCTACTCCAATACTTATAATTAAAATACGTATTTAATACTTGGAAAAGTATTTAAATGCCAATACTCAAATACTTTACAACGCCACTTTTAGGACTATAAATTACGGTGTCGCATTCCGGGAATTTCGGTTTTTAAAGACGGAAACTCTTAGATTGTGTACTGTTGTCACGACGAACCGTAATGTTTAACCGGAAATAATTTTAAGCGAATAGCAAAAAAGTATCGTCGTTTTTCAAAATCGGTCGGTATTTTTTTTTTACGTTCGAATGAAAATAATTGTACCTTGTGCAACTCGTCAAAGAAGATGCGGGAATTTTTTTAATTATCTCATTCTCTGACTCACCTTCTTCGGTCATACCTATAATACTGTAAACGTCAATAAGGCAGGATTTAGGATTTTCTCGATGAGGACGTGGAAGGGGGTAAACCACAACTGTTACTCGGTAAAGTACAATTTTTTATTTTTTTTAGACAGTTTTTCATTATAACTTCGTCCGAAATGATTTCTACTTCTATTTACCTATCTATTTACGTGCAGGAAACCGGCTCGCCGTTTACCGATTGCGACGTTTCGACGTTCGAAGCTTTCGCCATATTCTGCGGTCTGGGCATACACAACACGCAAATGTACGAGAGCGCGTGTAAGTTCAGAGTTGTCGGCCACGTTGAATCGCGCCAACAACATAATTGAAATACTTCATAATAATGTTTTGTATTTCGCAGGTAAACTCATGGCCAAACAAAAAGTCGCTCTCGAGTGTCTGTCATACCACGCGACCGCGTCCATAGACGACACTATTAAATTGACACAGGACACGATTCCTTCGGCCGAAACTTACAACTTGTACAGGTACGGACACGCTTGTTTTCAACTCGAATAAATTAAACGAACCCGCAGAAAATGTCAAACAATGTCTCTAAATTATTTATGTAGTTGAGTTCCTTTGATGCTTTCCGTGGGTCAAGCGAATTTCGTTTTTTTTTCAAATTCACGTGATCTTAAACTTAAAAACACCAAGGCATAGCTACATTACTAGAGTCAAATTTTTCCCCTCCCCCCCTCGTCTATTTTTACCATAGAAATATTATTTATAAAACAATGCAATACCAATACTGTATAATGTCTTTAATGTCTATAATGCATAACTGTTCTTAATAAAAAAAAAAAAAAAATTAGTAAAATCTGAACATAAAAATGGTAAGAGCGATGAGTCTGCAAAGACAAAACCACCCAAAAAGCATATCCTTGACTGCAATTACGTGATCCGCATTCATTCGAAATTCTATTCTCCCGGCTTATAATAATAAACGGACTGAATTGCAGTGTTCAAAGCTAAAAAAAAAAAAAAAAAACACTCTCCTTCCACCCGTAACACCATACTGATGTTCGCATTTCAATTATTCAACCTAATCTTTTATCATTTCGGTTCGCCCGTAAAACGACTCTAATTCCCGAGTTTAAGCTGATTCGGTACAGAGGGAGCTGCTAAAAGCGTACGAAAATAACGGGGGAATGTGGGAAAGTACGACGGATACGTAAAACACATTTACGAATATACACATTTCAAATTCACACGAATATCATTTCGAATATGAAAACATTACAGTTTGAATTCAAAATCTCACCACGTGGTTTAATTATTATAAAATTATTTATGAGTAATTGGAAAATGCGTCGATTTAAACGTGAGTAATAGGCGAAACCGTATTCGTTTAACTATTCGACAGTAAAAAAAAAAAAACTTAAACTACCTAATGCAATTATCCGATAATAACTAATATATTATGTTAATTAGATTGCCTTTTCCGACTGCAATACCTACGCGCAATAAAAATGAGATATACGGTTTTATCACAAACGAACAGATCCCGTCCAATTTCGCTAAACGGCACGTTTACTTACTTTAATTAATTAATATTTTTCAGGTACTCATAATATACGAGTGGCGTAGTGTTCGGATTTAATTATTTTATTTTTTTTTTTTTTACGGTTTTATTGTTTTTTGTTTTTTTTTTATTAGTACTGCAAGTTTACGAACGCTAAACAAACTATTATGACTTCCCGTTATGCTCTGGAAGTACATACACTTTCAAAATTAGTATTATTATTCCCGTGGTTAAAATTGTAGATTTTTTTGAAAAATTCTTATAACAAAGTATAATTTTCCGGTGCAACTATTGTATTACTGAAATACTATTACAATGGAAAAGAGAGACACAATAATTTCTAGCGATACAATCATGTATTCTTTCTAATAAATATGATTT
The DNA here is from genome assembly GCA_902439185.1 of Cinara cedri. NCBI lineage: Eukaryota > Metazoa > Arthropoda > Insecta > Hemiptera > Aphididae > Cinara > Cinara cedri. The sequence continues at coordinate 3,267,522 of CABPRJ010000949.1, forward strand.
TATTATATCGTGTATTTTGTATATTTAGCGAATCGATTGTTTAAAACTTATTTCCCTTTTCAGTTTTAAATTCATCGATTTCGATTTGTCGGACGACGACACGTGCAAAGCGACCATCCGTATGTTCCTGCAGTGCAATCTAGTGCAGCAATTCCAAATTCCGTATCACGTGCGTAATAATTTAGTATAACATTAATCCGCTAGTCACAACCCTAACATTATCCAACAAAACCAGCGCCCGAACAATCCCATCTAAGTGACGGAAAATGTTTAATGCGTCAAACAAACATTACGTTTACAGGTACTGTGCAAATGGGTGTTGAGCGTGAGAAAAAATTACCGACCGGTTAAATACCACAACTGGAGACATGCCCTGAACGTGGCGCAGACCATGTTCGCCATGTTAAAAACCGGAAAAATGGAAAGATTCATGAGCGATTTAGAAGTAAGCGTCGTGAGAAACTTTTTTAATCTATTTTTCTGCTGCACGCTGCGGTTTTCCAAAACAAATGCATCACGCACGCCGCCGGGCCGTTGTGAAACCAACAATACATTTCTCGATGAACTGAACTGAAACTAAGATTTATTTGAATAGTATCTAAAAAAAAAAGAGAAAAAAAAATAGTAGCGAATAATATTACAGTATTATTTTTACAAAAAAAAAAAAGGTTATAACCCAGAAAAAATGTTGCGATTAGGATTTATTGAATTCCATCACGGCGGTGTAATATTATGCATACCTAGAAACGAAAAACATTTTGCCAAACTTTTCTTTTTTTTTCTTTCTCGTTAGGTACCTAATAAAAGTCTCCGTTGAATAAGATAAATTGCGTTTAGCGCAGTGTGTTCAGAATGTTCAGATAATTGACATTTTATTAGAGTTAAATACGGGGTAAGATTTGTAGGATTACCGTTCGGTTTAGGTATTCTTTTTGTAAGAAACGCGGTCGTATACAAGATAATTTATCAACTTTTTTTTTTCTCTAATATATACACACAAGAGAATTTTTTTTTTTTTGAAAATAACCTACATTACATTTATGATTTATGCGTCGTCGTTGTTTATTCAATCCGTTGAAAATACAGAATACGGAATTAATCGAAGAGAATTTTAAATAAGTCGTTCGTTTCGTATTTATAAGCAGCGCTATAAAATGTACGGTCGTCCGCCACTACTCGGAGGGATGTATTTTTTCGCATCAACTTTTCAGACTCGTAACAGATAAACACTCGTAAACACGTTTTTAAACGAAATCTATAGATCTTGGGACTGCTGGTGGCGTGTCTGTGCCACGATCTCGATCACCGGGGCACGAACAACGCTTTCCAGACGAAAACCGAATCGCCGTTGGCCATTCTGTACACGACCAGCACGATGGAACATCATCATTTCGACCAGTGCGTGATGATCCTGAACAGCGACGGCAACAACATATTCCAAGCGCTGTCGCCGGAAGACTATCGGTCCGTGATGAAACTGGTGGAGAACTCGATACTGTCCACCGACCTGGCCATGTACTTCAAGAAGAAGAACCGGTTCATGGAGGTGGTGGAAAACGGGGAATTCGATTGGCAGAGCGAGGAGAAAAAAGCTCGTGAGTGTGTGCCGATGATCGTTTAGTTGCGTCGGATACGCGTAACGATCACTACTATAATGTTATATAGTGACAGCCGATTGAAATATTATAAAATATAATGTCGTCGTTGATTTTTTTTTTTTTCCCCCAGTGTTGTGCGGTATTTTGATGACCGCCTGCGACGTGAGCGCTATAGCCAAGCCCTGGGAAGTGCAACATAAAATGGCCAAACTCGTGGCCGACGAATTTTTCGACCAAGGCGATTTGGAAAAGTTACAACTCAATCAACAGCCAATGGTAATAAAATATACGAGTGTTATTAAAGTATATATATATATATATAATAATCGAATTGACTTATCCAGGACTTATCTTGTCTCGGGGGACATGCCGCCTACCCCCCCCCCAATTGTCCGTGTTTTTATCATAATCATTTAATTTTTCTATTGTAATTATGTAAGTCTTTGTGGTATATGCAGTATATATTTTTAGATTCTGAGCTTAGCTAAAAACGGAATATTTTAATGTGTTTTTTCTTTGAACAACTTTTGTATCGGAAATTTTGCTCCAACCGAAAACCTACAAGAGACGTATATTTTTTAAAAAAAAAACGATTTGTCAAATAGGATCACTGAGAAAGTCAAATTTTGACTTTCCTTGTAATTGTCTTCATAATTAGGAGAAAAAATGTCTGGAAAACAGGAATATCTATGCGAAAACAATGTTTGTTATTTTCGATTTGTTTTTCGTTGTAATTCGGTTGGAAACAATCGTAAAGACCTGTAATTTTCATTGAATACTTATTTTAGCCTTTTATAGACATGACGTGTGATCCGAGACTTTTTTTCAACTATTTATTGGTCTACATAATATGGGGATAACATTTTTTTTGGCTTTTTAGAAATTTCAAAAATCCGTGCAATGTTTTGTCATTTATTTTTTTCCATTTTGGACTCCTGAATACGCTAATGTTATAATTGATTGATTTTTAAATGTTAATATCGTTGTAATAATAATAGGCGATGATGGACAGAGAAAAAAAAGACGAACTCCCTCAAATGCAAGTGGAATTCATCGATGTCATATGTCTGCCGTTATACAAAGTGAGTGTGATATGTTATGTATTCCATGTGGTTTTTTTTGTGTTTAATTACTGAGTTTGTGTTTACACGATTTACAAACTTACTGTCCCATTAAGGTGTTGTGCGACACGTTCCCGTGGATCATGCCGCTGTACGAGGGCACCCTGGAGAACCGTAAACACTGGAAGGATTTAGCGGAAAAAGTGGAAATGGGCTTGACGTGGATCGATCACGATAAAATCGAAATCCCCGTGGAAGAATTTTTTAGTGAGTGGGCCGAAGTTAATAGCTCTCTCTCTTTCTCTCTCTCTCTCAGTTGGTATAGGTACAATCTGACGAGCTGGTTTTCTAATATTATTGTGTGTTGCGTTGTTATTAGCTCACCAGAGAACGAAAGATATAGAATTCACTGTAACCACATTGAATACTACGCAAAATTCCACGAAGAAAAGCAATACAAAAGTTAGTAAGAAACACGGTAAACATACCTAATTAAGGTACCTATGATTTTTTTTTTCTTTGAATTTCTGTTCGTTATTTTTTCAAAAAAAAAAAAAAAAAAAAATGGAAAAGGGAAGTTTCGATATTCTACCGGAGATATCGATTGGGCGAAATAAAACGATGAAATATTACGATTATTGTGATTTCGATGATAATGTAACGGCCGTCGAAACGGTTTCCCTTATTGACATTGTAATAAATACGACCTCGGCGGTTTTTAATTTTACAACAGACGAAAGCGTGTACTGTAATTGTACTGAACATGTTTAAAGTGTATTGTTTTAAGTTTATTACCGATTCGTATTCGTAAAATATGAAAATATTATATAAATATTATATGTTGTATAAATATTATTGATAATGTCGAAATGTACAAACATTAATATTATTTTAAGATATTATATAATTGATATAAGATGCTATTTTACAAATATCTTCTCGAACTGCGCGTAAAATTATCGTGTTCTTGAAATGTATATATTGTATTATAATACGATGTTTTGTCAATAGACCGCGATGTTACGATACGATATTACGGTCAGGAATACCTGTAATTTAAAACCGATTTTTGTTTGTTTGTTTTTTATTTTTTTTTGTCAAACCCCGTGGACGAGATAATTAATAAAAATGTATGACGATGAAGAAACGAACCGTCGTGGAAAATATACGCGCGAATATAGCAACACAACTCGGGACGTACGAAAAACCAAAAAAAAAAAAAACCGGACCGTTGTTATAATCGTCAGTGGTTTGTGTAATTATTTAATATTTTAATAACCGTCCGACAACGAGCAATATTATTATTATGCACCACCTCTGTTATTATAAACCTATTCGTAAATCATAATCAGCACAATATTCACAAAAAGTATTTATTATTATTATTATTATTATTTGTTTTTTGATTGATTCCTATACGCCTGCAGTAAAGTGCCCATACAAATACGTATAATAATAGTTTTGTAATAAATAATTATAGTTGATACTGTTGACACTGGGTGCGCTACTATTGTACGTGGGCAGTTGGGAAAGTAGGATAGTAGTTATAAGATACGTACAATTTTTAAACTATTACACTCGTACCCGACTATAAAACATTGCTAACGAAATACAATTCTGAACGAAATTCGGCTATACGTATATGTTTTCATCATGCTTATGAAAAAACCGTTCGAATGTTTTGTGAGCGCCGAGAGAATCTTATGGTGAACCTCGTGTCAAATTTTCAAACATTCTTGATTAGCAAAAATAATTTTATCGGCATAAAACACTAAATACCAATTAAACAAACTCCATAATGTCTATAAATAGCTTCAAAATCATTTTGAAAATTTTACCATGTCTAAACAAGACCAATATAACTATATAATTATTCTGTAAAAATGTCAGCTCTTTACTATTATTTTTATTTTTATTTTATTTCCGTAAACTTTACCGTTTTTCTCGGGTTTCTCAGTTATTAAAAAAAAAAAAAACTGCGGAGAAAATCAAAAACCGGCATCTTCAATACATCAACTAGATCGAAAATTCTACAAAAATGTTCTCTTGTTATTTTTGATTGGTAAAAAAAAAAAAAATACACAAACTTTAATTTGGAATAAAACCAATACATTCCTCACTGCGCTTAGAATCTAAAAGTCAGTAGCAATTACTCACGATAAAAATGAATAATATAATATTTTTTATTCGTAATATTTGTAGGCAATATACATCCCGAACATCCTTTATCCTACTGTAATTATTATGTTCCGTTATCAATGTAAACGATACCGTTTTGAATTTACTATAATAATATCCTTCTGAATTATTGCAAACATTTTTATTACCTAGGTCCTCGTAATTTGTTTGTCTGCGATAGTTTACTAAGTAGTCAGGTATCTACTATAGTTTTTTGAAATTAATACTGGCTAGTCGTTTAAAATTACGATCGCGACAAGTATATTACAACATTTGATTGCAATCGTGAAATAGCACTGCACATACTGGATACAGGATGATTCTTTTTTGACCGGCGTTTATTAATACTTTTGTTCCAAAGAAGGACTTGAATAAATTGTTGATAATATTTTCATAATTTTGTGTTACGCATTTTTTCCCCTTTTATTTTTTCGATCAGAGTGGCATAAATTTCTAAACGCACCTAGTCCTGAAAATTAATACAATATCTAAATTCACTAAAATAATGCAATGTTTACTTTTTATTCGTCAAAAAGACATCACGAGTCATTTAAGCTATTAAGTACGCCATTATTATTAATGCCATTAATCAATCAATTTTAATTTTAATTTTCTTGTTAATCGAAAACTGTACAAATTTGACTCAAGCTGTTCTTCCCCGAGACCAAAGATGTATGCACGGAAATTTTACAAACATTCGATTTTGTTTTTCAAAAAATCATTATACCGTAATATTATAGTCAAACGTATTAATTGAAATATTCGTAGGTAATCGTGGTCGGTTCGCGATAAAAGAATCATCCGACATATCGCAAATTTAAACGTAGCATTAATATTATAGAATCGTATTCATACCGAAACAAATAAGTAAACAATTTTCAATGTATTCGTTAGAATCGAAACTTTCCTTTAACCACTATACCTACTTCTTTAGATTAGACAATATACTTACTTACCTGAACTGTTTCTATTTTGAATTTCACGAAATAATATTTTCATCATACCTTATACTTTGTGTTTTCTTCTAACCACTATACAATTACCTATTTACAACAAATAACAATATTATAAAATTACCTATTAGAATTATTGGTTGAATTGCCTAACCTCTATTAAATTAATTTTTTTTTTGTTATTTCACTTTGGTTTGTGTTAACGCAATTTGTATCACATAATTATACTTCCAGTGGCGTATTCGAAAAATCTGATTTAAGAAGACCGTCTTTCTTTACGACCAACTTGATTTTGTCGAAACGTTAGATTCGGTCGTTTGTAATGGAATTTTTTTTATTTAAATTAGTTTTAATTAAATCTATTTTTTACTATTAAAATTTACTCGTCGATTTCAAATACGTCACCAAAACGTTTCTCGTGACAAAACAGATATGAGTACCCGTTAGATGTAAGCAATTTTCGATGCCCCGTCCAAAAACTGGTTAGCTTTTCGGAAAAGTCTATTTTCACTACCAAAATATATTAATCTCCTTTTACCGGGTAAAAACATCCTGCGTATAATTAAATGGGGAGGGAATCGAATAAAACGTAGGATATTTTCACCGACGGATTCGAATAAATTATTATGTCACTTGAGGGTATCGAAATCCCATAACGCCGCAGAATTTAACTTAACCAGCGGTATGGACCCGGGCAAGTCATCTATCTATTTTGTCACGGCGTTTCTGTTCCGATATCGTTCTTCCCGCCATATTGCATTGTACTTACACGGCGACGGTATACTTATGTTTCACTAAAATGAACCCTCATTTAAACATCATCGCTTATAGTCGCACTCATGGAAACTTTGTTTTTTTTTTTTTTTGGATTTTCCGCGTCGGTCACAGAGTCTCGACCTCAATCTGGAACCGTCGGTATTCCAGCGGAACGGCGCCAAATTCTCCAGTTACCGGAAGAAGCCGACGTCGTCCAGCAGGTCGTTCCGGAACCGGGTCAGCCGGTCGCTGTACAACAGTTCGGCCAGCAGCGGGCCGGCGGCTCTGGCGGCGTCCAATCCGTCGTCCGTGCAGTCGTCCGCCCCGGTCGATCCGCAACAGCACCAGCAGCAGCAGCACCAGCAGGAGCGGCCGAACAATCAGAAACAACCTCACCAGCCGCAAATGATCAGTTCGGCCTCACTTCCGGTGTTCACGTCGCCCGCTTCTACGCCCGGCTACCAGCCGGCCACCACTACCCCGCTGTCGTCTGTCACGCCCGTGAAAAACAAAAGCAAATATTGCCAAATTCTGTGATAATAATAATCGTTTGTAATTATTGTTGTTATTGGTTTTTATTTTATTTTCATTTTTTCTTTTCGACTCATTATTATTATTGTAAATTTTACTCGTTATCCCGTCGTCGGTTTATGTATACGCGTCGTCTAAACCGGGGTTTTTATTTATCTATTCTATATCGCCTAAGCACCAAGAAATTTATTGGTGACACAAAACTCGAAAATGTCAAACGTCTCATCTCGATAATAGTTTAAAATATATTTCGTTACCTATATTGCTATCGAAACAGTGACACTTATATTTACGCACAGCGGGAACGGTGTACTTGTATAAACTTTTCCGAGTCGTGATATTGAAATTATAAAAAAAAAAAAAAAAACAACGCAATAAGAAATTTTAGTAATTTTAGACCTTAATTCTCATATTATATATAGCAAACATACAACCTTAGGAAAATAATATGCTAAGTACGGCAATAAAAAAACGGTTTGAGAACCTCGCGATCAGCTTTCATTGTCTCCCATCTCGTCCTGGATGACGTTAGCTGAAGGTGAGAACGAGAATAATCACAATATTTTACACAAAAATAACACGTTTAAAAAGTGCAACGTCATTCGTTTTCAAACGTTCAAAGTTACCACTGAAGAAATCACATTTTTGAATTGTGTTCATTATATTATATTCTTGTGCATAGGCGATACTTAATCTCCAGTACGCGCACATTAGTCGTGTTAATGTTCTACAATTTTGTATGAAGCGTAGTTCGTTTAAACGGTATGTAAAATCTCTAAAAAAAAAAAAAAAAGTATTGAATTGTTGTTTATGTCATACAGTATACAGTTTTCGTTTCGTTCATATCAACGGCAGTGGAGGACCCGGGGAGGGGAGTCGATATTTGAGTATTTGTCTTCCCTTCTCTCCCCCCAATATCATAATACAGTATGGATTTATAAAGCTTTAGTACAATTATTGAAAAACATATCCCAGGTTACATTTTTGTAAACGGTTTCGTCCACCCTCCATGATGAAAGTCCGGGTCCGCCACTGGTCGACATATTCGTATTATCGTGTCGGTGTCACTGAAACAACGGGAATTCGCTTAAAAAGCATTTTGGCGTAGAATTCATAATTATTTTAGTTTGAATCGATAAGCGGTAATCTGCAAAGGGAGGGTGTTTTATGTTACTATAGGTATTATTATTATTATTTTTTTTTTATTTTTCAATAAACTGCATTTGTTAAACTCCTACCTCAGACTAGAATATGTTATACTTAAAATTACGCGAATTTGAAACTTAATGTATTTGCGATTTTTTTTTTTTTATCTTTTTTGCTCTAATACGTTACTCCTGTGTTTATAGAAATTTTTTCTTAAAATACAGAAACATTTTTTTAGTTTTTATTTTTACAGGATTCGAGCCGTGTAGAAAACGTCTGATATTTTCTGATATTATTTGGTTATTTAATATATTTTCTTACTTTATGAGTGAATATAATTGCACAGTTTCGTTGTATAATTTGGAAAAAGTAGCGCATTTTTAACCATTTTTATGTCGTTTTATTCCTTTTTTTTTTTATTTCTTCAAGTTCCGGACGACTTTAGGATTAAAATATTGAAAAAACTTTAAAAAATTACCAATTTTTTTTTTTTATTCAATCACAGAATTTGAAAATAAATGTGTATACGTTACCTACATAAACTTTCAATGGAAATAAGTAATTTTTTTTTTTTATACATATAAATATTTAAAATAATTAATAATCATAATATATTTCGCAAAATACATAATAATGTTGAAAATTAAACGACAACGAATATAGTTTCTGGTATTTCTAATGTTATTAAACCGGATATGAAAACGAAATTCTTGACTAACTATCGAATATTTATGAAATATATTACATCAAATCTATATTTTGTAAATAATTTTTCATTTAAATGTTTAATAATTATTTTCGTCGTTATTTAATATATTTATTTATAAGATTATATTATTATAAATACATGAACGTACATGATCGTCACTTTTATTTCTATAAAATTATGTTGTAAAAAAAAAAAACGCGCCAGAACCGTATTTGATATTTTGTTGATGCGGATAAAATATTTTCGCCGTCTAATTTATCGGTAAATTACAAATTATAATATAATTATTAATAATTACAATTTAATGTTTCTCGTCCGTCGACGATTGGATATTTTTAGAATAGTGAACATTTTTGAAAAATTTTATAGAAACGTTTAAATGTTACAGTTCACATAAACTGAACGTTTATCATAAATACTATAAATAAATATTCGTCTAAATATATTACGTAAATTTTATTTTTTCGTTAAAAAAAAAAGTGCAAAAATTCTATACTAATTATTTTGTTATCTCCTGTATTACGAATGTATAGTGTCACTGATACTTCCAACTTAAAGTATTGCAAGAAAAAATAATAATAATAAAAAGCGAATGATAGTAATTATTATTAATTATAACAATCACGTGACTTTATTAATTAATTTTACTTAATTGCAATAAATATATACGGTACATAACGATAAAATGTTATACTTAGGCTCTAAGTATATTTTTTTGATAATAAAGTTTAAAGTTTAATAATATATATATGTGATATAAATTAGTTTCTACATACTATGTAGTTTTTAGAGTATTTTAATACTTCCTTGTTGTACATGTAAATATTAACTTGTTCATTTATGTCTTATAATTATTATTATTATTATTATTATTATTATTATATACAATTGTTATTATTTATTTAAAAATGTGTAATTTTTGTTTATTTTTTATCAGTGAAATGTGCAGTTCCTAGTCCTTAGCGATACAGAAGCAAATATTCGTGGAAAAAGTGAAAACATTTTTCTCTTCGAGTACACCAGACATGATTTCGTATGACGGTTACTTTTGATTAAATTAAAATGACCGGAAATCCCACTGAACGGATCTATTCGAGATTTCAGACTATGTGTAAAGGTCCTAACAACGATTGCTCACTATTCAGCCATGACTTTAGTTAAAACGTTTTTGTATCATCCCAGGTCTTTTTCAGTCTTTTGTGTCAGATCGCCACGCCAATAGGCAGAGGCACAATTTCAATAAAAAAAAATGAAAATGCTGAAGCCCCCTGGAAAAAAATAATACTACTTCATACACACAAGGGATCTACAAACTATAGGTGTCACTCATTCACTTCTATTCTACTAACATTAACTAACCATTGGTTGAACAAATAAATTTAAAAAGCTATCGTAGGATAATGGGGAGGGTTGCAGTCACTACTATAGGTGGGAATTTGGGAAGGTAGGATATAGATAAGAATTTAATTTATAATTTATCTGTACGTAACGAATAACCATTGTTAACTGAAAAACGATTCTGAGCGGAATTTGGATGATAGTGTTGCTTTGTCAACAATATATGTCATATTATGGTAAATAATTGCATATGCATGGAACATTATCTTTAATATTTTTTTAAATATTTTATCTATTTTTCCGTTCTCCAGTTTTCCCATTTTTTCCCCAAATTTTTCATTTATTGGGAAAACTCCTGGAAAAATCAAGACATGGCCTCCCTAAAGTATTTCGCTTTTCAGAAAAAGTGCTATCATAGTTAATTAAAGCAAAATTTCTAGTGTAAAAAAATTGGTCAAAAAAATGAAACATCTTAGTAAGACCAATACATTCATCGTTCCACTCAGAATGTAAAACAAGTCACAGATTTTAAATACAACCATTTTAATTTTGATGGTTAAAGAATTACTGATTAATGGGGACGTGTGCAACCGCTGTTTTAGGTAATTCAATGTATACCTGTGAGTAACGGTTAATCCTTACTAACGACAGGGGCGTCCTCAAGGAATGGGCAAATGTAACAATCGCCCCCTCACATGCCATTTTTTTCTTCAAATTTTTGCAATTTATATCACATTGGTAAACACATAGAACTGTAAAAATTAGTTTACATTATAAATTATTAGTTTATTTGAAAATAGTTTGAATATTAAAATCTTTAATTTTTTAGTGGGACGATATTTTTAATTTCTGGCTCCACCCTAAATGAGTATCAACTTTTGATTTTTAAACGAAAACCCCTAATTTTAGTATCAAAAATCTATAAGGATATTTTTTTATGAATTCAAATTTATTTTATAAGAAAAAATATCCTAATACATTTCTTGTATATTTAAACTCATTTTCAAAAATAAAGTTAATACTATTCTAAATAATGAGTGTTGTGTATCAAATTAATATTTTAACCCTATACATTTATATTTTTTAAGCTGTTGTACATAGTTTCGTTTTTGCTTTATAATTATTTCCTTGATTTTCTATGCGTATTAGATTAAAAACTTCGTTGAGATGTCAAACGGGGCAAGCGCGTTTGACTAGTTTGACGCTTATGAATATTCATAATAATAACTGACGGGACGTACAACACGAAACAGAAAATTAGTGTTTCCAACAACTTAATAACATCGGTCGCAGTGCTGATGGAACAGATAACATACTGTTAGAAGTAAATAATTTGCTCTGCTGGAACGCGTCTTTGGGTTTGCGCATGCGCCGGAAGTTTACAACATGGAAAAATACTGCGCTGGAACAATCCTAATACATCCATATATATATAGACAGAGAGAAAGAGAGATGTTTTGTGCCCCTACCACCCCGGCGATAGCGCAATAAAAAGCCGCCCGAGAAAAACAGCGCCACGCCGTACCGCGCCGGTCCCCCGATCAACATTTACGGCGTCCATTAACCGGGGTTTTTCATTGCTTTTACGAGGCGCGCGGCGTAATCTCGGCCATTCAGCGCCACCGTATCTCCGATGTCTACCGGCCGCAATCGTTACGGCCGTGACGCGATTTTCAGGAACGAGCCGTCGTCGACTCCGTTCAGCGCCCACGCGTTGGCGAGACGGCACACGCGCGTCGAAAACCGATGCACGCAAAGCGGTTCTTTTTCTCCTTATTTTTTTACACCGTAAATTCGTTTTTGAACTTGGTCGTTCACGGGCATAACAAACGTTTACGATTTCTACGTTTCGACCATCGAATAGGAAGTTATCGACTCTTGATCGTTCAAATACATAACAATCCGCCAGTTTAAACTCGTATTTGAAAATAAAAATAAAAATATATATATATAGTATAAGATTGGTAAATGCCAAACGTTTCGTTTCGGATTTACGAATGTCGGTAAGTTTTCACAAGAACATCAAGTGCTAATATTATGAAATTTTATTAAGTTTGACAAAAAGTTATATGAAAAAAGACGTACACAGTTTTTTTGTGTGTAAAGTATGTTGTATGAGTCCAAATGGACACCCAGCCTAGACTAGTTGGACACTTAGGAGAAAGAAATAATTCGCCCACCCGGGTAAATTATTTCACCATTAAGAAATTAGATACGGGACACGGGTGTCCAGTATCTAATTTCTGCAAATGCTTGAAAAGAAATGATAGAAGCTGGCATTTTTGATGGTGCTAAAGTTTTAGAGTTAGTTAATCATGTTACTGATTTTTGGGTTTTGATAGAACATATTCCAATTATTGATACAACTGATAAAGGCACAAAATATATATATTTTTTTAAATATAATTTCTAAGAACAAAGTTTGTCGTTCTTATATTATATTAATTTTTTTTTATATATATATAATTATTAAAATAAGGTTACTATTTTAATTCTTTGAATTTTGTTAATTTTTTTTTTTAATGTACACCAAGTAAATTATCACTAAAAATGTCCTAAATGACATCTGCGGATTATATAGATTCAAAAAACAGTGAAATCCTTAAAATAAAAATTTTTAAAATTTCGATTTTTAGGAAAAACTGAGTTACTTGTTATCATAGTAACAGTATTTAAAATTTTTGTGTATATATACGAGGGTGTACCCAAAAAAAACCGAACTATTTTTGTACAAAGTTATTTATATATTTTTTTTTACAAAAAACATTTTTAAACTCAACTTTTGTGATGCCTGCCAACGCCTCCATAGTTTTTTTTTTAACTTCATCAATGTCCGCGAAACGCTTTCCTTCCATGTTCCTTTTCATTCTGGGGAATAAAAAGAAGTCGCAGGGAGACAGGTCGGGTGAGTAGGGTGGATGGGACACAGTGGTCATATCATTTTTGGTCAAAAACCGCCGTACAGAAAGGGCTGTGTGAGCAGGAGCATTGTCATAATGAAAAAACCAGTTTCCTGACTGCCACAAATCAGGTCTTTTTCGCCTCAAACTGTTGCGTAATCTTTTTAACACCTCTAGGTAAAATGCCTGGTTAACTGTCTGACCAGGTGGAACAAACTCCGAATGGACGACTCCTCTCACATCAAAAAAACAAATGAGCATTGTCTTAATGNCATATCCATAGCACCATGATTCGTCACCTGTAATGACCTTGGAAAAGAAGTTTAGGTAATTTTGGAATTCTTCTTTCAAAGAAGAGCATGATTCCACGCGGCCTTGTTTTTGCTGCTCAGTTAGCAGTCGAGGAACAAATTTTGCAGCCACCCGTCTCATCCCCAAATCTTCACTTAAAATTCTCCGTACTGAACTCCATGTCACACCAGATCTCTCCACTACTTCTTCGATGGTTTGCCGTCTATCTTCCAGGATAATTTTGTGAATTTTTTCTACATTTTCGTTTGTTTGCGCCGTCGAAGGACGTCCAGAGCGAGCTTGGTCGTCTATCGACATTTTACCACTTTTGAAACGGGAAAACCACTCAAATACTTAAGTTTTTCCTAAAGAATCACCTTTGTAAGCTGTTTTCAACATCTCATGGGTTTCTGTACCTGTTTTCCCGAGCAGGAAGCAAAACTTGACGGCCGCGCGCTGTTCACGCAAATCAGCCATTACAAAAACGAGTACGAAAATCATCAGTTCGGTTTCTTTTGGGTACATCCTCGTATATATAAATTAATAATAGAAGTAATTAGGTAATAAAGTGAGAAAAAATAATTTACAATTTATAGGTACTTATTTACTTCTTATTTAGAGCTAAAAAAAAACTAGTTGAATCTGAATATAATTTAATTGATTAAAGAATGAAATCGACTTTGTGTTTTGAAAAGCAATTAATGATGTTATTAGTATTTAATGTAATATTGTTATGAATATTCATAAGCGTCAAACTAGTCAGACGTGCTTGCCCCATTTGATTTCTCAACCAAGTTTTTAATCTAATAACTAAAATTATAGAAAAGCAAGGAAATAATTATAAAAAATTATAAAAATATAAAAATACAAGGTTAAAATATTCATTTAACACATAACACTCATTATTTAGAGAAGTATTAGCTTTATTTGGAACTTTATTTTGAGAAATGAGTTCAAATATACAAGAAATGTATTAGAATATTTTTTATTATAAATTAAATTTGAACTAATAAAAATAATAGATTTACAATTATAGATTTATGATTTTAAAAAAAAAAGGCTTGCATTTAAAAATTAAAAGCCGATACTCATTTAGGGTAGAACCAACGATTAAAAATATTACCAATAAAAATTCAAGATTTTAATATTCAAACTAATAAATGTTGTGTGTTAAATGAATCAGTCTGTCTATACCTATATAGGTATGTGTAGTTTATGACGAATATTTGTATGTGTTTTTAATTTAATAAATCTAGTTATTGTACATAATACCCAGTGGACATTATACATTATCCTATTATTTTGTATAATAAGTAAAACTTCTGTTTAGTTCAACAAATACCAATTCTTTTTCAATTGTAATCAGTAATTCCTTAACCGTCAAAATTAAAATGGTTGTATTTTAAATCTGTAACTTGTTTTAGATTCTGAGTGGAACAGAGTGTATTGGTTTTACTAGGACGTTTAATTTTTTTTATACTGTGTCAAAAATTCTACCATAATTCTTGCTTAGATATCTACGCGCGGCACTAATTCAGAAAGGGAACTTGAGGAAGTTATTTCTCAATTTTCCCAGGAGTTTTACCAATAAATGGGAAAAATCGTGAAAAACTGAGAAAAAACGGGAAAGTGTACAAAATACATTAGTGAAATATTATGGTTTTTTTTTCTGTGAACAAATTTTCTACCTGCATTTTTGTTCCGGTTTACAATGATAGAAATTTTCTGAAAGGAAATCTGACGGGAAGGATACTTTAGGGAGGTTATTTTTCGATTTTCTCAAAATTTTTCCCAGCAAATATGAAAAACGGGAAAAAAACATGGGACAAGTGGGAAAAACGTAGAAAAAACGGGAAAATCAGCCCCTCCTGGACTTTTTTTTTTATTTTTTTTTTTTTTTGGTGTTTGATTTTATTATTTCTGTTAGTTATCCCAAGTCAATCCGTGCGATCGTATGATTAATACAGTAGGTAGAAACACATTTCTATTAAAAAAGTTTATGTTAACAAACCTACTTAATCAGAATCCTTTGGAAAATATGTTTTCAATTAAAAGGCGAAAAAATGGTTACACACAAAATCCAATCTTGAGATTCATTCCGTACTTTTTTTGCAAGTATTTATTCATTTTCTTTGAAAAGTCCCAAAGAAATGTAATTGTGAAGCAAGTACGGACGAGTCTTTAATTAATGATGTTTTATCTGACATTGAGGTTTAAGTGCACATGGCACAATAATGATATAAACGAAAACAGTTCAGATCAAGAAATTGAAAACGAGTCGAATGCTACTTCAAGTGAACACTTGAACTTTAGTGTTCACATGCTCAACTTTATCAACTGTTGTAAAATAAAAAGTATATACTTATAAAAACATTAGAAGAATGATCTATTAAATATTTCGCAGGTTATTTAGCTAAACGCTGTATTGAACATTTTAATTTTACAGATTTCAAAAATAATTTAATTACTCATGATCTTATTAATGAACCAAATCAGTTAGGTATTAATAACTTTTAAGACTTTTGAACATATAATTGACTCATATAACAAGGGATTACAAAAACTATCTGCCTTACAAATTAATATGTAATACTGGTCTTAATATATTTACAAAAATGTTTTCTGCCATAAATGTGAAAAAGAAATTATTAAACGAAGGTTAAAAGTTACTGTACTCAAAAACAGATTATAAATTTTGATGTATCAACATGTAAAGAACATTTTGAATGTATTTTACAGTTATTATATATAACTAAAATGTATCAATATACTGTAAAACAAAATACCCTCAAAATTAAGAATTTTTACTAACAAGTGAAATACATCTAAATTATTGTATAATATATCATATATATATTCTTTTTTATTCTTATATTTTATAATGTATTTTTATATTAATTTATCAAATATACTTACTGTTTGTATATTATAACTAGAGCCCGGATTTATATGCATTTAAAAAGTGTCAAATATGATGCAAATATGCAAAGGAAAAGTGGCTAAATATGCAATTATATGCATTATGTTAAACTTTATAAAATGAATTTATTTAAAAAAAAACACATTTTTNTACTTTTTTTAAATTACTTACCAAAGTATTTACATTGGGGTACATTTCTCTAACTTTTTCTGCTAGACGTTGGATCATGTGAGCAAGACATGAAATGTGTATCATATTAGGAAAAAATACGTTTAGTGTTTTACCAGCTTTGAAATGTATTTCAAATCATTTTTAAATAGTTTGCTAGCATTTTGTTCATTTAACACACCAACTAAAAGGTTTACAATATAACTACCATTGATATCTGTAGTTTCATCAACGACTAAATATATATACGAATCCCCATTTTTTTCTCTAATTTTTTCAATTGTTTTTACATAAAATGGATGTAAGAAAGACTTACGTAGAGTGGTTTCATCAGGAATGTGTTTTTTTGTATAATTTTGTAAAAAATCGCGGAAGTCTGGATTTTGTAGTTTAAACCAAGGTATATTTGCAGCTACGAGGCTCAAACACAGATCTTCATTAAATTTTGATGTTTTTGGTTTGGTTTCATCTCCCAACAACATTTGTTTACTGTTGTTGGAACTTTTTTTCAAACATTTCAAATAAAACTCTGTAGTTACATGTTGCGTTATTTGAAACTTTTTGTTACAACGCACCTGACGATCACAAACTTGACAATAAACTACTAATCCACTAGTGGTAAACACAGTTTTGTCGCGATTGTAAGGCTCAACCCATCGAGNACAGATCTTCATTAAAACTTGATGTTTTTGGTTTGGTTTCATCTCCCAACAACATTTGTTTACTGTTGTTAGAACTTTTTTTCAAACATTTCAAATGAAACTCGGTAGTTTCATGTCGCGTTATTTGAAATTTTTTGTTACAACGCACCTGACGAACACAAACTGGACAATAAACTACTAATCCACTAGTGGTACACACAGTTTTGTCGCGATTGTAAGGCTCAACCCATTGAGTTATGGATGAACCCAAATTAGACTTAGTTTTTGGCATTTTGTCTTTTTTTTTCAAACGAGCTAAACAAACACTACCGCGGACAAACGCATATACAACGAACGATGGTCGATGACTGCGTATTAAATATTAATTAATTGCCATCGTGCCGGGTGGTNTTGTCGCGATTGTAAGGCTCAACCCATCGAGTTATGGATGAACCCAAATTAGACTTAGTTTTTGGCATTTTGTCTTTTTTTTTTTCAAACGGGCTAAACAAACACTACCGCGGACAAACGCATATATACAACGAACGATGGTCGATGACCGCGTATTAAATATTAATTAATTGCCATCGTGCCGGGTGGTGGCTATTATTAGGTACCGGTCCAACTAAACAAGGCAACTAAATAAGATTTATAAATGTAGCTTATATAATGCTACGCGAAAACGCAATGTGATTATTTATAGAACGATATCGACATAATAAGCTGGGACGCGAGTGTATGTTTATTGATAGTTAATTTATTAAAAACCCATTAAATATTCATGTTATGTGCATTTATGAATGCAATAACCCGAAATATATGCAAAATATGCAATAAAAAATGTGGAGTTTANAATATATCTTATATAATGCTACTCGAAAACACAATGTGCTTATTTATAGAATGATATCTACATAATAAGCTGGGACGCGAGTGTGTGTTTATTAATAGTTAATTTATTAAAAACCCATTAAATATTCATGTTATACGCATTTATGAACAAATACGCAATAACCGTCGAAATGTGCCAAATATGCAATGTAAAATTTGGAGTTTAAATTCGGTGTGATATGATCCGTAGACATTTTAAACCCCCATAGACGTGCATACACTTAGTACAAACATGCAAACGCATTTAAATCCGGGCTCTAATTATAACCATACAGATTATGTTTGTTATGATAACAACGGTTTTCACACTGATTAGCAGAATTTAAAATGGCTGTTACTTAGAAACTATACATCGGATATAAATGTATGATACAACAAAATTTTCAGAAAAATAATCATTATAGAATGGCTATCTTAACATTTTCCGAAAATAATAAAATTAAAAATTAATTCAAAAATAAATATTTGTAGTTCTCTTCCCCGTAAGTAATATAAAAAGAAACAGAATTTGATTGTCTTTATTATCTCCAGAGATATTCAAGAAGTATATCTTTGTGGGACAGCCTGTATATAACAGCATGTAATTATACCTACAAAGTAAATAAATAATGAATTATATACATTTTACTATAATAATTAATACGAGTAGTAGGTATTTCATATTTTCATCAATAAACCATAATTTAAAGATAAAAATAAAATGACTATTAGTCTAACACAATATCTTATATCCATTGGCTTAGTTCTAATCAACTATTCAATATTCTGTATTTAAATTTCATTGTTATTAAAAATAGATGTTGACAAAAACGAAGCCTATCTGAACCACTTTATTATAAAGAATGTTCTTCTCTTTATTCTTAGAGTAATATGAATAAACTAATAAATAATAATAATAATATGTCAATGTAAATATTAGGGCAGCTTGAATTCTAAAATACTTATAAAAATAAATACATTTATTATCAAATCATTATTTTTGGTTTAGCTGGCATAGGTACGTATTATAAAATTTATTTATGTAACAAAATATTTCAAAATCCAATATTTCCTTGACAAAATCCTAAATACGCCACTATATTTAGAAATACTATAATATTACCGATCGTTGCCGATTATCTATGACTTCACGTTTTATTTCTTGAAATTGATTGTATATGTGTATGCATACTTTTATTTTTTCGTTTATTTGCGATAACACAACAAGAAAAGCATTTAATATACATCAGTCATACACACCGTGCTTGATATCGTCGCCACGGTGAAAAGGTTAAGTTAAGCCCATAGATGCAACTAGGCCACTAAATTTGGGGGTGCTAAATTATAGATATATCACAGACCCCTGGAGGGCAATGTCCCACAATTCTCTTTATATGCGAAACTTACATTAAACAACTATAAGCATTTCATTTAAATTTTTTTGACATAAAAATATATTGTAACTTTTTTAATTATATATTTTATATACTTGTCGCTTATACACTTGTACACTTATACGCACTGTCTATAATCTGTACTTTTTCTGTTTATTAATTATGAAATACACAGATAAAATATTTAGTCAACATTATAAAAAAATGTATTGGGTATTTTCTGAGCTGTTCATTTTAAACTTAGGGGTGCTAAAGACCACCTAGCACCCCCCTTAGATGTGCCTATGATTAAGCCGCCAAATAAGAGAAACTCCTAAGGCGCATGAATAAAGTTGGTTTAAAAAAGTGTTCCGAAAAGCATCTCAAACTCAAGCTCTAAAAAGGAATTAACAAGAAATTGAAGATAATAAAGCAGTAACGCATTCCAAAAAGGTAAAACAAAATTTAGGAAACAATCACTTTTTAGGAGATAAACATAAAACTGTGGACTTTGGGAGATTTTAAGACGGTACTGCAAGGCGTTTTCTTGAATTTGTGTTACCAAAATATAGCCTGTTTCATTAATTATGAACAGTATAATTTATAATTTGCAATTATACCTATAGCTTACCAAAGGAAAATAGTAATTTTATGTAGAATGTTTAAAGCACACTTGAACAATTTTTTTACTTAATAACTATTTTGGCAATCTTAAAGAGATGGTTCATATACGCTGACGGTTAATCAATTCTTCAAAACAAGTTTTATTTCGCCACAATATTTTAGGCTCATTAACATTAAATAGACGGAAAAAACTTATACATTCCTTTTTAGAGTAATAAGTTTTACACCCAAATACAGAACAGTATTTTTTACTTTTCTATTTAGAATTAATTTATAAAATTTTAACGAGACTTAAATCAATTCGTAAGACCAACGACTAACAATAATCACTATAATATATTTAACATATTATGTTCAGACTTCAGAATAAAAATAACCCTGAATTCAGGGTTTAAAATCGATTAAGAATATCAATAAAAATCGTTAAAAATCTTTTAAAAATATCAAAATTGAAATTAAAATCAGTATAAACTAATATCGATAAGTGATATTTAAAGTAAAATCGAAAATGTTTATTTCGATTTCAATTTTCAAGCCCTAGAACAGATAGATTATGGGACGGTTTTTATGTAACCCGGGATATGATAGTGATTATATAAATTCGCTATCTCGATGTTATTATAATTTTATTTTTGTAAGTGCCTAGATAAACCCATTGTACTATTAGCGAAATTAAAATCAAAAATATTTATTTCAATTTCAAGCCCTATCTGAATTGACAAGTGCAAAATTTCTCCATCATGTCGGGTCCAATTATTTTATTTCCCCAATGAAAGGCACATAGCCAGGGGGAAGACACATGCCGTTCCAGGTTTTTTTTCGCAGCAGTATTTTGTTGCAACAATAATAAGAGTTAAAAGAGTGGTGTTCAGGCGTAAAAAAAAAACAATAAAACCCCAAAACGTTTTGGAGTAGATTGCAGTTGCTGTAGATAAGTTTTCGGTGTAGATAGTATAGGTACCTTAGACGAGAGTTCCCAAAGTTTAAAATGTATTTTTCTAAATATTATACAAAATTAAGCAAAGTTTGATATCTATAGTCTTAAAATCCTTAATAAAATTGGTTATATCCTTATACAATCAAGTACATTGCATTCTATTACATTATTTTGGTTAAGTTAAGGAAACTTATTTGACAACATAATTGACTTTAGACAACATAATTGTCTAAAGGTACATAAAATATTATATTTTATTTTAACAATTCAATTTTTTTCTTTTTCAAATAATACACCAACAATAACTTTTTTTACTGTGTAAAATTACAAAAATATGATTTCTACTAAAAATAATTTTTATAATTTTATATTTATTTTTATCAACAGTCCAGAGACCTTACACTAAAATGAACCATGCAATTGGAATATTATTATAGAATTACCAAGGTAGGTATTAAAAGGATAGATATTATATTTAAGCTAGTATCTCCCTTAGTTTCATAGTTGAAAATAAATTTACAGCTTTATATAAATCTATGTCAATCCTTTTTTCTTTGTATTTAAAACTAAAAGATAACTCAGCTTGTTTTCTACCATTGTAGCTTGAGTAAGCTTTAAAAATCCAAAGAGATAAAAAGAATCGTCTATCTATATAAAAAGTATCAAATTCTGTTTGTATGCCGAATTTCATCAAAATCCGTTCATTAGTATTGTTTATTGGTAAATAGAATATATACAAATTAGGAAGTAAAATATGAATACATAAATATATCGATACAAAAGGGTTGTGAGAATTTTGGACATTAATTTAATGTATGAACATTTTTTTAATAAACACTTGGCAATGAAATATTATCCTCTTTTTTATGGTTTAACTCTTTTTTAATAAATCGAAGTGAGATGGTGACGTATTATTTCATTAAATAAAAGATTTTAATTGTTTAATTTAAAATGTTTATAAAAATGAATCATTTATCAAATTAATTGTTCTGAACTTATTCAATTTTAAAATAGGTTCTTTTAATTCTAGAATTAAATCCCTATTTTATCACTCAATTTCGTCGAATACATATAATATGCACTCGCTTATATATTGCACTCCGGTGTAGGTAAATAGCATCCATCCAAGTAAAATAGACGATCAACTAAACGCCGCCTTGAGACTTATCTCAGAAACCCTTAAATCTACATATAGACCTATTCAGTGGCTATCAGTACTGTTCAGAATCTCCTCTCCCAACCTTAGAAGACGGGGACGGGGCGCCCTCCTTAGAACACTCCTTGATTTAACTGTGGACTTATAACGAATCTCCTAACACTTCACGATATAGCAAACAGCCGTTCACAAAAAAAGACTGGAATCGCGCAATCCAGCTTGACATACAGCTACGAGCAACAACCTTCAATTTAGCAGAATCCTGAAAATCTGATTGGGATAACTCAACTTTGGACTTACACAACTAAGTGACGGACCTTACATCCACACTAAAGGATCAAGACCTCCCTCGTAGAGACTGGTCTACCTTAAACAGGCTTAGAACTGGATATGGTCGCTACAACCAGATGCTACACGAATGGGGCCCAGGCCAATCATCCTCATGCGACTGTGGAGCAAACTACCAGACTATTATCGACCACATAATATCAGAGTGCGTTTCAAGGCAACAAAAGAAATTTTCTGCTTCCTAGCCCAGATGCCATCAATTGGATCAAAAGCCTAGACATAGATTTATAACCACCAAAGCTGACGTTATCTCTTGATCACATTATCCAACTTTATTCTATGTTAATCCAAAATTATTCCCTTTTTACATTTTATTTTTTGTTATTTTATGCCTTTTTTTAAGTTTTATGTTTTTTTGTTTTACATTTTAATACTATTCAGATGTACCATATCATACGAATAAATAATAAATAATGCATTCTCTAGCAAATAAACCTATGTTGGTTGGTAACTCCGTATCTAATATTGACTTATTTAATACGTCACTCTTTATGATAAAAAGCATATTGTAAATAATGTAAATTAAGTTTATTCTATCATTAATTTTTGTTTTTATTTTAATTAGATATGCATTTATATGTTTGGATATATTTATTTATTTGTTTTGTTTTTTTTTTTTTTAATTTCAATTTTAATTAATGTTAATGTATTGTCTCATTATTATTGTTATTATCTTACAATTTGTATTGTGAAAAAGTTGGCAACATTGTAATTTTAATGAATCGTGATTATCGTTTTTTCGATAACTAGAAATGGCCGACGCCCAACTCGTACTCAGGACGTCTTAGAAATACGTATTTGTCATTTTAAATTTAAAAATTTAGTATCTTTTTTTGTATGCATAAACAAGAACTCCATTAATCAAATGAAAAATGTAAGAATATAATAAGGTATAATTCATTTTTCAGTTATTCGTTTGATTGTCTTTATTATATCAATCAGTGCCCTTAACGATTTACTCTTTTGAAATAATACCGAGTTAAATTGATTTCATCACGCTATTATTTTAAATTGGTAAATCTTTATGGAACACTAGTGATATGTTATTATTATAATTGTACGTGTAACATAACCTAAACAAATGTTTGACATCATATTACAGTCTTCGAAAAGTAGTAAATTTTGTTGGAATTTACATCGTTTCGCCCCGACCATTTTCCGCCGCTCATTGTATTGTCGACACCGTAATATACCAGCTACCTACTATACCGTAAGTAAGTGTTATATGTTATACATTATTATATTTTGAGTCTCTAACATTTTTCCTTCGAAATATTATATCACTTTTTTTTTCCCAATCCCACCCTACTTTTTGACAAAAATAAATGGTTATAACAATAATATTAATTGATTTCAAAGAAAAATTAAATATCTACACAATTTTATGTTTGTATTAAACTATTAAATACCTATTATACACATTCAAATTAAAAAAAAAAAAAAAGCACCTAACTATTTAAATTGATCATAATATTTTTAATATTTGAATACTTCCTTATCAGAGCATTTAGATTAATTATTATTAAAAATTCAGCACAAAACAATGTAATAGTGTCCCAAATGTATTATCTTAATTTTGGTATTCATAAAGAAAATTTAAAGAAATTCAATTTTTACTTTAAAAAATGATGGTAACATCTAATCTATCATTGTTGCATTGGCGGAAGAAATATTCAAAAACGAATTATTTGAGTATTTGACATTCTTAATTCTTGACAATATCGACTGTCCTTTCTCTAGAATAAGACATTTCATTCCCCCAAACCAAAACCATATTTTTGAAAGGTTAGAAAAACTGATTTAAATCTTTAGTGAGAAATCTTCATGCAAATTATATGGGTGTTTATTGAGGCTATACAACTAAAGCAATTCAAAAAGTTTATTAAAATTGTAGGTACACTAAGAATATGTATCTACTTAACTTTTTAAAATATCTACTTATATTACTTATAATTGTTCCATTAATTTTAATATAATCATCACTTTTACAAAAAAGATTATTAAATATCAGATTATATTATATAAAAACTATAGATGATATTATTATAATAAATAATTTAAATATAAAATATACAATATTACAATATTACAATCTCAATATAATTATGAAACTTTTTTTCAGACCCAGTTCTAAAGAAGAATTGTGGTAATTTAGATTTTTATATTTTGTACTAAAATACCCTGACCATACATAATGCAGCCCTATGGTTTCTACCAGTCTTCAATCAATTACCAGNCAAGGCTACTATAATAACGAACATGTTATTATGCAGCAACTTCCAAACAATGGTATGAATGATTATTACTATAATACACCTACTACTTCCCAATTTCCATATAATAATGGATCTATGATGTCTACTAATGTACCTTATGTTTTCCCATCTACTAATACCCTAAATGCAAGTGACAGTAATCATTATTATATTCCACAGAATATGCAACCTACCCCTCAACCTACATTGCCTTTTTCATATAATAATATAATTTCACCGAATCCAAATGTATACTTCGATAATGCATCAATGTATCAAACTAATGTATCAAACTTGAATATGCACATTTCTTCAAACACTACTTCATGCTACCAAGGGGAAAACTTTGCACATAATATGCCTATACAATTTAATCCATTAAACATTAATTATGGATCACCAGTTAATGGTTCAAACAACCAATATGTACCTAATTCAAGAAAAGATGCCGAATGGTTTAATTCAACAAGAAAGTTTTTAAATAATTCGTCAAAAAATTCAACTCGTAATATTTCATCAGTATCTAACACTCATCAATCTAACAATTCAAAACAACAACATTTTTTTAAAAATCAATCAATTAATACCAGAAATCCAACTGCTGTTGAAGCAAAGATATCTGAAAAACTTTCAATTGAACAAATAATAGCTAACGAAGAAAAAAAACATTATCACTCATTTAAATCTGATCTATATTATAAAAAGTGTAAAGACTCAAATGTTTCAATAGCAAATGATATAACATTAGAAGTATGCAATGAATTTGAAAGAGTTTTAGGAAAACGTGCTACAGATGTGAATGCATTAAAACCAGTATATAGCAGGCCTCGTAAAAGTAATGTTAATGTTGTTAAGCCCAAGTGTACAAGAATTAAAGACAATAATGGATATGATTCTTCTAGTTCAAGTGATGAAGATTCAGATTATAAAATTGCCTCATTAAAAGAAATTACTAAAAAGAGTGCCCATCCTGATCGACTACATCCAGAACTTTGGTTTAACGAATTAGGAGAAATGATTGATGGGCCAGTATGTAGGTGTAATTTGAAAGCCCAGAGGTCTGGTATCCGTCACAATATTTATATTGGCGAAGGACCATTTGAACCTTGTATACCAACTACAAATAATGCAGAGAAGTTATATCATTATAGAATTACTATTACTCCAAGTACAAATTTTCTAAATAAATATCCAACAATTATTGAACATCAATGTAATAAATACACTTTTGAGGGGTTTTCATTGCTATCACATTATCCTATTCCCATATTACCTACATGCAAAATTATCAGGTTCAATACTAATTATACTATAATAAATATTGAAGAAAAGATGCCGGATAATTTTGTTATACAAGAGTTAAAACTATTTTATGACTTTTTCTTCAAAGACATATTGGAATTGGTAGATTTAGATTTGCACGCTGTAGGCAATAAAGATGGATGTCCTCAATTTCATTTCATGCCTAGATTTGTAAGAGATTTGCCAAATAACAATAAAGAATTACTTCCTATGTGTAATGTTCTTAAATATCTTTTAAATAGCAATAAATTACTTTTTGAAGAAAATTCATTGCCTGTTTTAAAAAGAATGTCTACTAATAAATGGCAAGATATTGTAGATGAATACAGAGGCATGATCATAACAAACCCAGGAACTAAACCGAGTTCAATACGTGTCGATCAACTAGATAGAGAATATACTAATGATTCTACTGACAAAAAAGTTAAATTATATCCAGTTGTAGTTCATTTTGGTATAAGACCACCACAATTAAGTTATATTGGTAATCCAGACTATCAAAAAGCCTCAAAAGATTATGTAAAATATAAACATCTTCTTGCAAATATGGCCAAACCATCTTCTGAGGATAAACAAAAACTTAGAACCAAGGAAAAAATATTACAAGAGATGCGGTCACGTAATAAAATGAAACGTGGAGTCATAACTGATTTTAGTAGTAAAGGATTTTATAAAACTGGTCTCATGTGTGATATAGTTCAGCATGCAATGCTTTTACCAGTACTCACATGCCATTTTAGATTTCATAAAAGTTTAGAATACTTAGAAAAATCAATAGGATATAAATTTAAGAACAAGTATTTACTTCAATTAGCTTTAACTCATCCATCTTATCGAGACAAGTTTGGTACAAATCCTGACCATGCAAGGAATACTCTTACAAATTGTGGTATAAGGCAACCAGAATATGGAGATAAAAGTATTCACTATATGAATACAAGGAAAAGAGGTATTAAAACTCTTATAAATGTTATGTCACAGTTAGGTCAAAAATCAGAAATGGAATCAAATGTTATGCATAATGAACGTTTGGAATTTTTAGGAGATGCTGTTATTGAGTTTGTGTCCTCTATACATTTGTTTTATATGTTACCTGATATTGAGGAAGGTGGTCTAGCGACATTTCGATCTGCCATTGTACAAAATCTACATCTTGCTACTTTGGCAAAGGTTTTAAAACTGGATGATTTTATGTTATATGCTCATGGTTCAGATATATGCCATGATTCAGAACTTAAACATGCAATGGCTAATTGCTTTGAAGCTTTAATGGGAGCATTATTTTTAGATGGAGGAATAGAAGTTGCTGATCGTGTATTTGGAGAAACATTCTTTAAGGATTCACCAAAACACCTTGATATATGGGTGAACTACCCCAAACATCCATTACAACAACTAGAACCAAAAGGGGACCGTAAATGGATCAATACATCACTATTACTCCAAAAACTAACTCGTTTTGAAGAGTCTATAGGAATTAAATTTAATCATATCAGACTATTGGCAAGAGCATTTACTGACAAAAGCGTAGGTTTTACAAATTTAACTCTTGGATCAAATCAACGACTTGAATTTCTTGGCGATACTGTTCATCAGTTAATAACAACGGAATATTTATACAAGTATTTTCCAGAACATCATGAGGGTCATTTGTCATTACTCCGTAGTTCTTTGGTAAATAATCAAACTCAGTCTGTTGTATGCGATGATTTGAACTTGGTAAATTATGCTTCATATGCAAATCCGAAAATACAATTGAAAACAAAAGACAGAGCTGATCTTCTAGAAGCATTTCTTGGTGTCTTGTATGTAGACAAAGGCCTTAATTACTGTCAGAAATTTTGTGATGTTTGTTTTTTCCCACGTCTGCATGATTTCATTTTAAAACAAGATTGGAATGATCCAAAATCAAAACTACAACAATGTTGTTTAACATTACGATCAGTTGATGGTGGAGAACCAGATATTCCCATGTATAAAGTGATTGAATGTAAGGGGCCGACTAACAGTCGAAAGTTTACTGTAGCTGTTTACTTTAAAGGTGTTAGGTTATCACAAGCAGATGGTCATAGTATACAACAGGCTGAAATGAATGCAGCTAATAGTGCTTTAGAGGTATCCAAAGATTTATTCCCACAACTAGAACACCAAAGAAAAGCTATATCAAGAAGTTTATGTCATCAAAGTACAGATGATAATACACATTTGATGGACATTGATGGAAAAACAATTTTAGAATCGCAATCATCTAAAAGTGATTCACACCTAAGCGAAACAGAAAAGAACAAAAACGAATTATACAATAAGCTATTAGCAGTATTATGTTCTGGCGAGAATTATAATGATGAAATAGATGAACTAAATAAAAAAAAAAACAAAAAGAGAAAAACTTAAAGGGAGTACCAGAAAGGAAAACAATTGAAAATATATAATTTTGAACTTTGCATTTTGGTATAAATTATTCTTTTTAATAAATATGTTTTACACTTGAACGTAAAACTTCTTAACTACATCACAGCTTTCATTTATTTTTGTAACTATTACTACAATGCTACCCAGATATATTTGTCACTAAATAAATTTAATTCTTTATTAATTTTAAAAAATACATATGTACCCTTTTACAGTAGTTGGAAGTAGTGTGCTATTTGTGCAAAATTACTGTAGCGTGTTCCCTTTTTTGTCGCAATACTGATAGTGTATAGTTATATTTTGATAGGTAACATATAGGGTAATAACACAACATTTTTCTTAGAAAAATAGCACAAAATTTGGTGTTTTGAGTGCTACTTTTTTCCAAACTAGAATTATGAATTTAATGAAATATTATATAATTTGTAATTATATTATTTTTATTTTAGTCTATAGTAAATTAATACATGCAGCTAACTATAGTTTCTATTTTCCTTATTGGAAATTTCAAATGTAAATAAATTATTGTATAGTTATTATTATATGGTAAGAATTAATGTTTAGATTACTACATTTTATAAGATTAACAAAAATAAAAAAGTTCCCTTTTATAATTCATCAATAGTTGTAATGATTGTAGAGAAATATTTTTTTTAATATGTAAACACTACATTAGAATTGGTGATTTTCAACTACTCCTTTTTTACATAGAGAATAGTGAAATAGTTCATGATCTTTCTTTTCACTAGAATGTGTACATTACTTTTAGGACTAAACGAAACTATTTTTAGTTGATTAGATTTATCATTTTAAACTATCATTGTTTTTTTAATTATTTAATAATGATTTTTAATGTGATAATTTAATAACTTATTATTTTATGTAAAAACATTTTTTTTTTTTGTTAAAAATATTTACATTCCTTTTAATCTTGAGTATGCATAACTGTTTTATTCTTTATTTTATTTGTAAATGACTATCTATTGTTCTTAATGTATTATAGTATAATTTATAGTATAATTAATTTGTAACTCTGTGCCTCCGCCACAAGCCTAGTCTAAAGAAGATATTCATAATTTAATTTTTATTCGGGAATAATTGATTGTACATTATATTTTCATCTTAAATATTGTTGTGATTGAAAAGAAAATCATTCAAATTTTCAAAAAAATGTAGAAATAAAAGACCATACATTAAATTATCTAAATAGTTGATGCACCTGTCTCCATTATTCTATGACATTTTTTTTATTCTTTATATTATTTGTAAATAACTATCCACTGTTCATAATTTATTGTAGTGTAATTATTTCATAACTCTGTTCTTCTACCACAAGCTTAGCTTAAAAAAAATATTCATAGTTTAATTTTTATTAAATAATAATTAATTGTAAATTAATTTTTCTTTGAAAAAATAAAATAAAAATTATGATTTTGAATGTTATTATTTAATAATTTGCTATTTTATTTTATTAAAAATATTTACTTTATGCATCCCACTTGTATTCCCTTACAGGTCCCATTTGTGTCCAACAATTCATCTCTATACTTTTTTTAACTCATGATTCTCTCAATGGAAGAATTACAAATGATACAAATTAAATAAACACTAATGGTACAGTTATATTTGTTACACCTTAGAAACAGGAACACTAACAGACAACAAACCAAGAATGTGTTAAAACAACAGTGATATGCAGATAACTGTCATATATTTATTTAGCAGGAGTGATCGACAAGCTTGATAAATAATCAAAAATAATGACAATATAATGTTTTGAAATTACAGTTAGGTTAGGTTAATTATTTTTTAAATTTATAAATTGCTTGTATTTTTCTGTACAGCTGTATTTATGCTTTAGAAATGATTCAATAAGTGATTTAATGCATGAAGTACATTCTGATAATTGTACAATTTTTTTTCCTGCATAACCACAAAATATGTAGTTATAGTACAAAATATTTCTTTACAATCTTTATAATAAGAATTTACATTAATCATCAATTTTAATCAGTTTATAATTTCTTCATTTATTTTTTCATGATCAAGCTATAGCTCATGGCATATTTTTTTTTTGAAGACCTCGTAAATGAAAATATTTCCACTGTAATATCTTCATTATGTGTATTACAGTTGCTTTTAATGATGTGCCTTGGAAATATTACCAAAAGAAAGAAGAATATTTTTCTTCTCTAAATTGGGAATTTTTTTTTTCGTTCCATCAGTCCACATGACTAATAGACGTTACTTTTTATTAATGTTTAAATATATTTTTTAGTTAGAGTTTTTAATGAGTACATGTTTTTGTTTTTTTTCAACAATAAAACAGCTTATTAAAACCAATTAAAGAAGTTTTGCTTTTTTTAGATAATGGATCAAGTAAAGTATATATCTAGATTACAGTACAAACATGGGTTTTATTCTCCTAAAAAATTAAACTAAATGTTTCAACAGATATTTTTTTCCAGTACTTATGAATATATCTTAATATCATAATGTTAATCATAATCATAAAATAAGGATAATGATATTTCGTTTATGTTGGATTAATAATAATTTAATTGTGAATTATTTACAAGAATTTATGGTAAAAATATCCATTATTTAGGAATTTATTATAAATTTCGGAAATATGCCCAGGGAACATTCCCTCACTTTTAAATACTGGGAAATTATCCACCACTAGTTTCTATTATTAGAGTATTTAATACAATTTTTCATTAATATCTGATTCATTACTGTTTTAAACTGTATTACATTTAGGTTATTATTTGCATCATATTGTTGACGAAAAAGACCAAAAAGAATTTCCATATGATCTTAAAGGAAATTGTAAATAAGAATACATTTAAAATTCAAGCTCTCTAAGTATAATGTTTAATACTTCAAATAAAGATTTCACTGCTGCTGTTAATTCTAGAAAACATATTTGTTTGTTTGTTGTGTAGAGTTATTAGTTTTTAAATATTAAAATTGATAAACAATTTATGAATAAAATAATTTTATTTTTAAAATGTCTATATTAGTTACAAAAATATGGTTTTTGTATCCTTTAGAAAAAGGGCTCCTTGAATTTAAGAAATCAAATAATTGGTCTAATGTTTTATAGTACTCAATTATACCTTCACTGTTTTTAAATTGTTACAAGTTATTCAAATAAATACTAATATGTATAAGTACTAAAAAATACTGTAATGCACTGACTGTTGATTATTCTTTATTTTATTTCAGAGGAAATTTATATTTTTATTTTTTTTTTTGTGATCGAATGAATTACTTTTAAAAACTCGCTTTGCTATAATTTATATAAACCGTGATGGCCGTAATGGCCGTGATGGCCGTAATGGCAGTAAAATTATTAAAACATTCATGATGAGTAATAAGCCGTAATACCATGTTTGATAACCAGTGGTACATTTGGAACCATATTGGTACACAAGGTCTCTTCCGTCCATAAACCTGATACTATAAGTTTTTAGGTCTATGCTTCCGTAATGCTTCCAGCATAGAAAAATAACATGGCCAATGAACATGTATGTCCTAGAGCTTAGATTATATATTATGGATAGAGTTATTGACTAAATATTTGAAGCAAACATAACTAAAAGGAGTTGAGACGAATGCGCACGTGTAAAATTTATATTACGCGCAATTGGTCGAATTCACATAATCACGTGTGACGTACCCAAGGTTTATAGATAATAGAGGTTGCCTCACCGTCGTGTAAACAAAACGAACCCCCCACATTTATTCCTCGCCTAGTGACGTCATAGCAGTACACCACGACCATCGATCGTACGACAGCTGCAAGGTTTATAGATAATATTATCTATAAACCATGCGGCAACTGTACAAAATA
The DNA here is from genome assembly GCA_902439185.1 of Cinara cedri. Taxonomy (NCBI): domain Eukaryota; kingdom Metazoa; phylum Arthropoda; class Insecta; order Hemiptera; family Aphididae; genus Cinara; species Cinara cedri. The sequence continues at coordinate 3,299,848 of CABPRJ010000949.1, forward strand.
TACAACATGCTTACCACCGTACGTTTATTTATTTTCATTGGTGGTTTCGATTTTAGTACCAACTAAAATGCTTAATCACTGTATGGTTAGGAACTTAATGCTCTAAGTGTAAATTATATGAATAAAGTTATATTTCTAAAATAGACAAATATACTTTAAGTACTGTAGGAATATATATTAAACTTGTTTTTAAATAGTTGACAAAAGTAGAAAAAGAAATACCTGTTCTATACTCAATATTTCCCATTGTATTTATTTAAATGGTTCCTAAAATAAAAATAATTTTACTAAATAAATTTGAATAATTAATATTTTTATAATAAAAACACTTCATAAATACAAAATATACAAAAATGTGTAATTATTTTTTTTTTTGAAGAACGGGGTCCTTTAGAAACCTTTAAATTACGGTAAAGTCAACTTAAAAATAGTAAATTAAATGGAAAACTGAATTCATCTCTATAACTCATTTTCTTTTTTCGTATCATACAACCACAATTAGATAAGTAAAAACAAATGGTAATAAATCATAATTAGATAAGTTAAAATATATACAATTCAGAGTCAATATGGATATAAATAATAAAAATAATAAAATACATAAATTGGTTAACAGATGTAATTAGAAATATAGATAGAATTAATTGTAATTTATGGTAACATAGTTGTCAGAGTTTGTATGTTTGTTTTAGTTTAGATTACCCTTTATACTCATTTACAAGATGATATAAGTACATCACAAGACGTATGAAATCATTATAATTTATACCTGTGAAATGATACATCAGTCCTTCCAGCTTTTTTTATTTTGCCAGAGTAAGAATTGCATGTTGCAATTACACAACTTGAACCTCTTCTCGTACTCATGATTTGACAATTCAATTTAATAATATTAAAAACACAGTTGAAATTGTAAAAAACACGCGAGAATACGGAGAATTACTATTCCGGTACTCCGCAACTTATTACGGCGGCATGCACCGTATACTGCAGTGACGTCACTGTCTGATTTCCCCCACTGCTTTTTTTTTTATAATTCGACGGTGAAGCAACCTCTATTATCTATAAACCTTGTGACGTACCTACTATTGCTGGTGGTATTATAATGATTATACGATAAATATGCGACGAGTACTAATAAGAATGCGCAATAGACATTCATTAATAATGATACGCTTTTATCATTCAGTAGTTCTATCCATAGTACATGGCCTAAGGTCTAGAGAGCCTAGATAGTACTTTATTATTTATGGATAATAAGAGTATTGGGTAGTTGCATTGAACTATAAGATAACTTTAAACTATAAGTTATCTGAAGTAGTTGTTCGAAAATGTTAAGACATTTTTATCAGCAACCGCCTACATGTACATTTACGTAAAAGAATAAAATATCTCAATTATTTTAAATGTTAAGAGTATATTGTATTCATGTACGGATTATGCTATTAAAGTAATTTGTTTTACTACTAGTGATACAGTTGTAGATTGAATTAATTTTTGCTGAACACGTTTTCACATAACTGTGTTTAACATTTCAATATTATTGTACTCAATGCTCTTATCATTTTTCGAATAACACTGCTCTCCCTGGTTGCCCAACGGGCTATGTTTTAAGCGTTATCACATGGCAATTGAAATTGCACTCAGGAACAGCTGCTTAACTAACTTAGTGCGCTCTCTGTCATAATTTCAATATTATGTAAAATTATTATATTTCTACCTAATTTAAAAGTACGTAACCATTACGATCTTATAAAGGTTTAAAAATCAGTACGTTTGAGTACCAAATACAATTATTTTAAAGTTGAATGGGAGAAAGCTTTAGGTGTTACATTAGGAGAAAACTCTAGAATGTGTCAACACCATTTAAAAATTAAGATATTTTAAACACATGAGCATCTGTACAAGGAATCAGCAAATACACAGAAATTATTTTATTGGTTTATTATTTTGTATTGATCACAACAAATTGTATTTTCTTTAATTTTCTAATAATAAAGCTAAATATTCTGGGAAAAAAATTAAAAAATTTAGAAGCGTCCTTGTAGGTACGGTTCCAATTTAGTCTAAGTTCATCGAGATTATATATACATCACCAATAGTAATGATTTTTTTGAATAAAATATAATAATTTAATATAAATATTTATTGTATTATTTTGTATTTTAGTTTGTACAAGTAACAAACTAAACTAACTAACTTGTGACAGAAGTTTTAACAAGTTGTAAATCGTAATCACTAGTGATTTAAAATTTCACGTTCACAAACATATTGTATGAATTGCAATAGCGAATATAATACATAAATATTCCACTGTGGTCTACGAGCGCTACAGAATTGTTTTATCATTTGAATAATATTGTAGTCACAATATATCATAGCCCGTTGGCCAACCAGTATATATTTAATCGTGATACTGTATTTAGGCGCTACTGACAATTATACCTTATAGGCATTCCGCTTAGTAAGGCAAATTAATTTCCAAATTATATTTATATGCCACTGTAAAACTGAACTCTACAGACATATTTTGAGGTTATAGCATTATACTACTTTTAAAATAAATAACCATGAACCACATATTCGTATATATATTATATTAGACAGCCGGACTCTATTATTAGAGAAATTTGTTTGATTTATACTGGCATGTCGAATTGTTTTATACCGGTATATCAAGAAATTCATACACTTGTAGTTGATACAAAATATCATTGTACCTCTTGATAATATGCTCCTATATGCTTAAATAATATGTCGTATGCCGCAATTTGTAAATAGGTTAATGTTTGCTAAAATAGACCTTTCTATTAAAATATCTGTAGGATCTATTTACTTTTTTAAAATACAGGTTGGTGGCGTTTTTTTTCTTACCTGGGGCGTAACATATCTAAATACGTCTCTGACTACAGAATAAATTACATTTAATAAGATTAATTTTATTTAATCTACTCTGTGGTTATAACATTGAAATTATTACTTACAAAAAAAAAAAAAAAATGAATGCCGCATCCTGTCACATTTTATTATGACAGTTCTGTACGAAACATCTCCGTACCATTTTAATTAAATTTTGGAGTATCATTTCTGTGGTAACATGGCCAACGGCGTTTTATTAGTGCTCCACTACTCTCCCCCTACTTAAACTTTAAAGTGGAATATCTCGTTAACGGGTTGACGGCAATCAAAAATGTTGACACCAAAATTTATTTAAACTTAAGTAATACTCCATCTGTTATACATTATGAGTTGGCTGAATCAAAACTCACACGTTCCGAAAATTGATCAAATGAAATCAAGACAATGTTTATTAGGGGTTTAGATTCTGACCAAAGCGAGGAATACCTATATTGGTTTTACAATGATATTTATTATTTTTATACTATGTACACAATTTTTATCAGAAATCTTGCTCCGAATTTTAAATATAGCACCTTTTTTGAAAGAAAACTTTATCGGCTTGGTACTTTTGGGGAGTTATTTTTTTGGTTTTCCAGATGGTTTCCATAATAATTGGAAAAATCAAGAAAAAAAGTAAAAGAAAAACGAGAAAGTTTAGGAAAATAATGTTTTTATTAATTTTCAGTTGGTTATTTTATTGGAATTCAGTTTAATATATTCTTAGGGACTTAAAATTTGAACGGACAATTTGTATTTGTCTTTTATAGACGTGGTGAAATTTAAAAATATTTGAACTATTTTTGAAATATAAACATTTTAGTTTTATGATTTTTTTCTGTATTTTGTATTCGGTAGATATACTATGTGGATTAAAATTGTTAGACCAAACAGGAATGCATGACAATTTAACGGGATGTTCATTATAAGTAATGTTGCACTGAGTGGCCAATAAGAAAAAATTGAGTTAATGTAGTTTTTTTTTTTTATACAAATTATAATATCAATTCTTTACGAAAATTATAAATATTACTGCCTTTTAAAACATAACAATATGTACAACCGAACTCCGCTCAGAATCGTTTTTTCGTTAAAAATGGTTTATCGTTGCTTACAGATATACATTCAATTTTCCCTCTACTGCATTCCCAACTTCTCACTTATAACAGTGGGCGCTGCACCCGTGCCCATTATCCTAGGACAGTATTTTTTATTTCGCAACCTATACCATATTACGCTGTTCAACCGCGTGGTACGCGACAACGTGTTTTGCGAGTGAACGTAATATGCGGCGAAAACGCGTATAATAATGTCGGCACGCTTACCGTTCGTATAAAAATTATCGAGGCCGGGCGAGTAAAAATAACATTATCGTGATAATATATGCGCGGGCGCGAGGTCGGGTCGTCGGTCGGGTGCCGGCGGCACCTGTTTCGCGGGTGGTGGGCTAGGCGGTGCGTCAAACGCGCGCGACAGTACTCACCCCCGTAACGATACGCGTATAGGTATATATATATATATGTATAAGTATATTTATATAGGTATGTACGTATACAGGGCGGACGGGGGTGCGTGAAAACACGGCTTTTTACTTTGTCGAGCGCGACGACGACGGCGGTTAGTTCGCCGCCCGGCCCCCGCCGCCGAACAAATAATATAATATTGTTATTATAATATTATATTATCATGTTTGCGCGCGCGCGCTCGCGTTATTTCATCATTTGAACACCGCAGCGACCGCGCGCGGTTGACGTCTCCCCCGCTCTGGCGCCCGTAGTGGTAGTCGTCGTCGTCGTCGTCGACTAAATAAATTTAAAACACCCGGTCCCAGCCTCCGCGCCGCCCGTTAAACACCGACGGCGGGAGCGGGCCGACGGATAATAACATTATAACTTCTATGTATACGAATATGTATATATATATATATATATTTGTATACGTATTATATACGTACACATTATTATTACGCCGCGTGCACTCATCCCGCGCAGGTATGTGCCCGCGTGATATTATTATGTATTACGCGTATGCATACACGAGTATACTATAAATACATAATATACGCGTACAGCGCGGTAATGGAAACTGTCACGCGGTCGCAAAACGGTCGCCCCACTTCTCCCCCCGCCGCACTACCGCAAACACGGCGAGTTTAATGCGCTCCCGAATTAATGGTGACTGATGGTGTCGCGGCGCGGTTCGATAAATAAAAATTGTGTGTCGTACGATTATCATTATCATGGGCGCGCGCGTTGCGCTGTACGTATGTCCCGCCCCACCGGCCGCCCTCCCGCCNCCCCCCCGCCCCCCCCCCCCCCAACCATATCCATAACTCGCCGGATAATTTCTCTCGCCGCGGTCGATAAGTTCGATTCGAACGGATCAAATCATCGATTTTGGATCGTGAACGGAGCGGAGGAACGCATTGGGTTTTACGATGATGTTTACATTTCGATTTTTATCTGTAAACAAATGTTATTTTCCCGCCGGCATTATTCTCGTTCCGATTTTCAAGTGTAACGCGTTTTCTCTGAGGAAATGTCGCCCTGGGTAGTATTTTCGGGACGTCGCATTTTCGATTTTCCAAGCGACGTTATAATGTATATATATATATATATATATAAATAAGAAACTTCGCTCCGAATCGGTTAGTAATGGTTCATCGTTGCGTATTAAATTCTCCTCTGTATCTCAACTTCTCAACTTCTCATCTATACAACAGTGGCCCACCCATCGTGCCAAGTATCTCCGTCCTTTTGCAATGTTCGAATAGTATAAATTGTATTTTTGAATACTTCTGAAGTACGGTGTACTTCGAAAGTTGAACGGTTTTATAGTATACGTATTGCAGGGGTTTTGGCGTAGTTACTGGGTAAACAGGGTATACCGCCGCGTAATGTGCAGAGGTTCATGTTATAGCCCAAAAAGTTTCATTATATGTACTTAAATTTAAGTTTGTTTTACATTAATTCAATACGATTTTTTCGAGGGGGCTTAATTATGTTTGATTATATTTTAGACAACTATTTTTCCATAAGCCTAAACTAGGGGTGAAGTGTGCCACATCTAAGGGTATGACTAATGTGGCTTAATATTAAATAGGTAAACCGTACATTGTGTATGGTAATCTATATTATATTAGCTACATTATATAATAGGTATGTGCAAAAAAAAAAAATAAATAGAGCTGATACCGGAAACGGATGCGAGCACTGTTATAGATGGGAAGTTGGGAAGGTTTTGATATGGAGGAGAATTGAATTTATATCTGAACGAAACGATTGAACATTGCTAATGTAAAACGATTCTGTGCGGAGCTCAGTCAATGTGCGTTTTCACGTATACAATTGTTTAAAAAAGATTAAAATAATAAAAACTTAATAATGACAAAAAAATAAATAAAAACTGTTGCCAACGACAACCTTTTTTTTAATCTTTTAATCTTTTTTTTTTACCTAAAGAACCAGTTTTCCTCATTATCTTGAATATGAATGAGAATTTCAAAAAATAATTTTTGTAAAGTACCAACCAAAGCCAAAACGCAACAACACAAAAGTCTTTTGTTTTGATTGGAGCGAGATTTCTAAGAGAAAAGTCGTTTACATACAGAAAAATGTAAAAATTAAATTAAAAAATACTTCAACCATCGGATCCTTCGCTTCACTCAGAATCTAAAACTACTGATTGGCCGTTGGTAAACAACACAAATAAATAATGAATGGTTTCAAACACTATACGTCATAATATCCGATCGTCGTCGACGTAACAATATTCTTTGGAAAACATTTTTATTAGTTCCTTATAAATTATTAGTTTCCATGAAGTTATTGTAAAACAATTTACGCATCATTTGTTTTTTTTTTCAAGCCTGACTAATCAATTACTGTGCGCAGCATTCAATGTTTTGTGTTGAATCATTATAGGTAATGTAATTAAATAAACATGTACGCAATTATATTAAAATAAGCATTGGTTTATTATGCGTTCAAATGAAATGTATTTAATCATTGAATTTCAACAAAACCAATATTTTTTTTTTCACAGATTTTCTTTCAGATTATTTGGAATCAATTAATTGCCGATAATTATTGCAGTTACGTAAAACTCAGTTCATTTGATTTGTATATTTATGACTCTACCGCATTATGGGCTATCTCGATAACGTGCAGATTATAAATCAATATCATTACTATAGACGATTCGGATAATCGGCCGAGTAACGGGAACGAAAATGAAACGATTTTAAAATTCACCCACTTATTCGGGACAATTTACGATTCCCCCCGAAAAACGATCGAAAATCCGGTAATAAACTCTACGGAAAAAAGCGGAAACGTGATTGTTCCTCGTTTAAAATATTGAAATTACAATGATTTGACGGTGTAGTGAATACTACATGTGCAGTTAGTGGCGACATCCAAACTGACGTGCCCGCCCGTAGTGCGGCGACTATAAACAAACCGGGAGTGTTTTGATGGAGTAGACAAACCTAATGCATCTACAGGAACAGCCCCGGAAAACGCAGAGATATTTTCCGATACGAACAAAGAACTGCAGTTTGGCCAATTGACGATTTACGAACGCTTAAACGTGAGATACGCATAGTTATTTAATTTATATCTGCACGCAAAGATAAACCATTGATAACGAAAAACGACTCGGTAAAACATTGTTTTAAAATGCTAAATGCCGTAATTTCTACGAGTTTCGTCAAATTATTCGAACGCTTATGAAAAATAAAAACTATAAACATTACATAAAAATGAAATTTAATTTTTAAACCATTAGGGATAACTTAAAATGTACCTTGTATAAAATGTTCAAGCATTTCTCCTAATAATCATATAATTTGTTTAATACCTAACAAATACAAATACATATATAAACACGAAAATATCCAAAAAATAGTCAAGTTGAAAATTTTACCACGTCTACAAAAACCTAATATAAGTATCTGGTGAAAACTACCGGTCAACTTCAGTAATTTTCAACCGAATAACAATAAAAAATACCTATACGCAGCATTTCCGGGTTTATCGTAAATATTAGGAAAACTATTTTAGATACCGGAAAATGACATGGTAAGTACGGAACAGAATCGATCTGTTGTCGTTTTTCGATCGGAGCAAATTTTCGGGTAGAAAACATCGTTTGCGAAAACTAATAACAATGAAATCCCGAACGCCGCGCCAGTTTGCAAGTTTTACGTGCAATTTTCTTTCCGGTTTTTCACAGTTACTTCGGGAACGATGCGTTTTAATCTCCGCAGTCGCTCAGAACTCCGAGAACTCTATTCGAACGGGCGCGCCGACCGCCGCCGCCGCCGGCGTCCGCGCGTGCACCCGCGCGCTAATACCGCGCGGCGGGTACATTGAGTTTCGCGACGCGTCCAGCGTGTCACATCAAACGTCAACGCGTCAACGTTATTTTCGCCGAGGCCTCAAAATAAGAACGACAATATCGTCGCGCGGAGCGGACAACGGGACAACGGACGACCGAACATTCGTTTGCCACGCGCGCCTATTCCGTCCGTCGTAATTATTTCGCCCGTAACAATATTAACATTGTAACGTACGCGTAAAATATTATTATTATTATTATTATTATCACTGCCGCGTTTTGGCCGCAAGAATCAAAATTAATGCATCGCGCGCGTTTTACACGTCCGCCGCGGTGTTTTCGCGCGCCCGCTGATGTGTATAATAATAATAATAATAATAATAATCAGTATTAATTGCGGCCGTTGTGTTGAACGCAGATCCGCACTCAACTCGCCGTTTAAATTACTGTTGGAAAACTTTTCCCTTTACACTAAAACCCCGCTAAACCACCACGCCCGTAATTTATTTACGGAACGGTTTTCGCGCGGGAAAAAAAAAAAAAAAAAAAAAAAAAGAACAAACAATACCTGCGCTCGTATCGACGCGGTTCGCAGCGAACGCCACGCGGTTGTTGTGCGCGTTTTCAGGTTGTGGTCGTGAACGTTGCGGAGGTTTTGGTTGTTTTTTGTTTTCCTTCGTTTTTCTGTCGGTCCGAAACACGCGCGGAGGTATCAAGTCGGATAAACTATACCGCGGCGGTGGCGTATTTACGGGGAGGGATTACCGAAACACACACACACACAGGGTGTCTCACGAAGGTGTTCCCATTGTAATATCTGTCCGGAGATGACAAAGATAACCGAATTATGTTTTTTTTCTCCATGTGCATGCCACTGGGATAAGGACTACGAATGTTTAACTTGCGATTATTTTTTTTTTACGTGTTAGTAAAACTCTTAGAAAAAATAGCTTTTTATCATATTAGTTTTGAAAAAATTGAAGATCTCATAGAGTTAATTTTTCTGAACATTTTGACGTATCGACTTTTCATTTTCTTTAAATTCGTGATTTTAAATAATTTTCAAAATTCAGAGCAAAGTACCAATAATAATTATGCAGCGAGCTGTAATCGCATTCGTTATTATTATTATTTTTACGACTAATTAACGGTACATTTCTTTTCTCTGAACATAAAAAAATTATCAAAAATCACGAATTTAATGAAAATAAAAAGTTTCTAGGTATTTACGTCAAAATTTTCAAAAGAATAATTTCCATAAAACGGCCGTCTTAAAAGTTATCAAAAATAATAAAATTAAGTTTTATTTTTTTTATCAAAACATAAAAAATTAATTGAAATATTTTTGATAACTTTTAAGACGGCCGTTTTATGGAAATTGTTCTTTTGATTATCTATTTACTATCACCGGAGATATTACAATGGCCGGTTAGTCTTCGTGGGACACCCTGTATATATCTCTTCCCCTGTTTTTTTTTTTTATTATTATCTATTATTTTTACGACTACTTATTTTTAAATTCATATTTCTTTACTGCTTTTCGGTCAGACGAACCAACAGTTTAACGTGATGGCATAATACTTATTTATAGTTAATATTTGTACATCCACAAAATCCGAACGTACCTGTATTAATTTTCCCGTTGAAAACGAAACCTATCCGAACCTCCATCATAACACCTAAACAGCGAATTAAGTTTAAATGATTATACTTATACTTGTTTCAATGATAATATCAGAACTGTAATTGAACTATAAATTATATACTCACAAAAACCATAAAAAAAAAAAAAAAAAAAAACGTGAAATAAACATTGATTTTTTTTTTAAGCTTGGGTACACGTTGAACAACGCGGTCCATTTCCCGGATTCAATATCTTGCTCCTTGGCATAATTCTAACGTTTCGCATATAATTATAATTTATTGACGTAGCAAAGGTGAAGATAATTATACTTGTACATTTTACTATACATTGTTGTAATGTAATTGAAATAGTTGGGTGACAACTGTACACAATAATTATTAGTGGTACATTTTATTTCTTTTCTTTGGGTGGGGGTCCGTTACATTTTTTACTTTAAATTAAGGGTTTTTTCTCATTGCACCGTGTCGCCTCTGCAATATATATAAGTTATTGTTTATTTAAGTATATGTATGTATTTTTTTCTCTCTGCTATTGAACGCTTCTTTTGGTTCCCTCTGGACCGAACGAGCTCAAACTGGGGGATTGCAGTAGTTGTTTTGTGAGCGGATTAAAATGATAACAGTTAGATTAGAATTCAATACGACAATTTAAGCGTGTTGAAAGGGGGTGCTTTTTTTTAGCTTTTAACGCACTGCGCCTACAGTCCACCGAATAAAGCTGACGAAACGACAATTCACATACTAAATGTATTGCATTTTATAGAGGCGCCCACTGAGCAAGAATGAGAGGGTCCATATTCCCCTCTCCCGATTTTCGGCCAATTATGGTATATTTTTTCAATTATTTTTAAAAGCTTCTTTTTTTTTTTTTCAATTTAGGAATTCATCGTTTACTAAATGTCGCGTTTGTTGTGTCCGTTGCATTAATCAATATACGAGTCTCGAGAAATGCGTGTGCAAATTTAATAGATGATCATGGGATAAAATGTTTTATCTACATTGTGGCCAGTATAGTACATTCTTTGGTATCACATTTACGTAATAATATTGTCGGCTTATCTTGGTTCGAGCGCGCGAAGTAGTTTTTTTTAATAAAATATATCGATAATTGATTAATCATTAAATCTGACTTATCGATTTATATTTTATTTTGATTTTTAATGATGATCACAAATGATCTACGGTCATTTAATCACTAGTCAAAAACAAATTTTGTATTTTATAAGTTACAACCTTAACGTCCTTAACATAAGACGAATCTGCCACAACGAGAACAAACTTTTTCGGATAAATTTGTTACAAGCGAGACTTTGACGAGTTAAAAGATTTTTTTTTTCAACGCTCTTGAAATTCCTCATATAATATTATGAAAATATACAGTTAATCATAATGATATGTTTGGGTTTTTTTTTACCAAATTTGTAATAAGTTATACACTCAATAAAGAAAAGCTTTTAAAAGTAAATGTTATATAATCGGTACTTTAAAGAAGTGATTTTTGTTTCCCGAGCGGTTTTTATAATAATTTGGAAAAACAGCAAAATTTGCATACGTGTATAAGAGAAACTTCGCTACGAATCGTTTTTCGTTAGCACCGGTTTATCGTTGCATACGGATATAAATCAAACTCCCCTCTACATCCTACATGTCCGACTTCTCACTTATAACATTGGCCCACCCATCGCGCGAAGTATGTCCGTAATTTTTTTGGATTGATAGCGAAGTATATTATTTTTTTTTTCTGTAGACAAATTTTCTACCAGCAATTTATTTTGCTCCGATTTTCAAGTGTAGCACTTTTTCTGAAAGGCAGTCTAAGTGGCAAGAGTACTTTGGGAATGTTGTTTTTCGATTTTCCCAGAAAATGTGAGAAACCGGAAAAACCGTAGAAAAAAACTGGAAAATCGGCACTGTTTTTAACAAATATTATTAAAAGATATGTACAATGGTTGTTCAACGGCTTTACCGTAAATATGAGATAATTTTCCCTTAATACCCTACCTCCTCAACTTTTCACTACTAACCACGGGCGGGCTGCACCCGTCGTGCGAATTACGTCCGTTTTTTTTTTCGGGTCGTTGCGGACTTTTAGAGGGTTTTACGCCGCGCGCAGTATACGATTATCGTATTATCGTCGTGATTTCGCCGCCGCCGCCGCCGCCATTGACGTAAAATGACGAATCGACGGCCCGCCGAGCCGCGACGAATTACCGCAATATTAGTTGTTACCGCGATGTTCGGAAACGCGGCCGTGTATTCGTACCCGCGCGGCGTTCCGCGTGCGCGAGAAGGGGCGACGGCGGTAATAAAAGTTTCCGGCCGCGTTCGATCGCGGCGCGGCGCGCGTACATTCCGCAGACGCGTACAACAACTACATCATAACGAAATTATCATATCCCGCGGCGTTATGGTTTCGGGCGTGTGTATCTGGACGATCTAATGGATGGCCGCGTTGCGCGCGCGTGTAGCGTACGGGCGGGTGCGGGCGGGGGACGGAGGCCGCGCGATCGACGGTCACGCGCGCCGTTACGGTCCTCCGGTGACCGATAAATTAATCGGCGACGGCGGTCCTTTCTTCGTCGCCCCGCCGTCCCGCCGCGGATTTACAGGACGGCGATCCCGCGCGCGGCGTCCGTCGTTCGCCGCGGACGTAAATATCCGACGGAGTTTAGCACGGCCCGCGCCGCGGCGTAAGGTCAGGCGCGCGCGTTTATATTACGTATATATATATATATATATATATATATATAAATGTTTATATATATATACACGTAGTATTTATCGGCCAAATTGAGACGGATCGCGTTTTGGACTACATTACGGGCCGCCGAGACGCGGCGCGCGTATACATTATCGGAGCGCCGCGGCGGTAAATCTTCCGTAACGTCAAACGGTTGATTCGATTATTTGTGGCCCCCGGACCCGCGGTGTAAAATATGGCTCCCGCAAGACTCGTCGTCGCCCGGCGTACCGTGCCGATATTTTATTTATCCGATCGGACCGCGCGCGCGCTCGCGGCACTGACGGTGTCGACCGGTATCCGCGGAAAGTAATGGTAAAATAAAAACCCAACACTTGTGAAAGTCGCGGCCGCCGGTCCGACAGCGGCCGCGTTTATTTCGCGGGGCGCGGAGTTCAGTGGACCATAGGGGACGTGGCCTCACTCCTAAACACCGAACTGCGTACAAATAATGATTTCTCTCCGAAATCTGTTTAGAAGTCCACGGTGTACGCTCCAGAACTACGGTAAATTATTCAAAACAATCTACCCTCCTCTTCACTGAATATTTTATAATTTAACGTGACACTCCCGATCACGTTACAGGGTAAATAGTTGAGTGTATAATTTTTGGACCGAAAAAAGTTGAGAAGTCGAGAATGTGGGATATAGAGGGGAAATAATTTGTATCTGTAACCGTTGCTAAAACGAAAAAAACGATTTTGAGCGGACTCGAGTTGATAGTGTTGCTTTGTCAACTACATATATGTATGTCGTATTATGGTAAAATAATTACATGATATGTATTAAACAATTACTATAATAATATTTGTTTAACATTGTACGTCTATTTTGCCGTTCATCCGAATTCCGGAGTTCTTCAGAAAACTCCGAAATTCCCAGCGGCCCGATCCGCCCCTGCTTGGACTGGGCCTAAGGAGGCTTTCCTTACGATTTTCAAGATAGAATTGACAGCGTGCTCCGCGGATCTACCAAAACAAACTGGTATTCGCTCTTAACATCGTCGATTCCGTCGAGGCAATCGTTAAGCCGCGATAACAAAAGCCACTCGAGCATCTTCCCCGCGGTCTCCTCGAGCAGCTAAATAATAATAATTAATCCTCACCTATCGGGACATTCGGGACATACATTATTACGTTATGATAAGCAACTGTAAATACGTAAGTTTTTATTGTAAAAACACTCTATAGTAATCCGTCCTCACATAATTATCACATTCAATTTAAATAAATAATCCTTTTGAAAAAAAAAATAAATTAGTGTGTAACATGTAAATATTAGGAACGCGTGCGCGCTACTAACACTGCAATAAATAATTAACATTTCATTTTTCCTCTGTCGAATATTAATTTCGTTGTTATCGATAATCTGAATTCTGTCACCTACATCATGTGTTTTTATGTTTTGTTATACGATGTGTATGAGTATGTGTTTGGCTTGTATGCCTATATAGTATATATAGTATTTCGAATGTTGTAGTATTATTACACCTATGTATGTATGAATATTGAATAGGCGTGTACGAGAAAAAATAAAAACAAAACCAGTTTTATTTAAATTGAACCGCGACGTAAGTATTTTAACGAAGATTAGCATTATTATTATTATTATTATTGGTTTTTTTTCTGTAAAACTGCAGCTGCTTTGATGTGATCAACATAAAAAATACTGTATAGGTTTATTCGTTTTTTTAACTTAACCCGACTCTTGTATAAAACGTATCTCTCGATCGTTTCATGTCATAATATATAACTACTATAGGTTAAATATAGCATCTATACAATCGCTTTAGTTTATTGTCTTTTTTTTTTGTACTACATAGTCGCGGTATTCTTATAAAAATACATGATTTTTTTTAAATACATATTTTTGTATTACAGACTAGTGGATGTAGGCACAGCGTATGGATATATTGTATAAAAAATCGACGAAATGGAAATTTTCCCATGCGTACGGAATACATACGAAATGCGAGATTTGTATTATTTCATTTTGAGCGAATTATGGATTTTTACGAAACGTTAATGAATAAATAAAATGTATTTTAATGAACAATTTTATAATAGTCACAAATAATAATTATGTTACTATACTAATTTACAATTTGAAATACATACCTATAACTATATAAGTATTGTTGTTGATAAAATTTACACGTGGCTTTTCAAACTGCATTGTTAAATATTCATAATTTTAGCAGATTTAACAGGAATTACGAAAAAAAACACCAAACGAAATTAAATTAATTATAAATCAGATGTTTTCGAATACAATTTCACGGAATCAAAAAATAATTCTTTAATCTTTCGAACGTTAAATAATTAATGACGCCACAGTAATAATAATTACTTTTTTTTAAAAAACGAAACGTAAATATACGTCTATATGAAATGATTCACTGCTATAGACGGAACATTAAAATATTAATATTATATGCATTTACTTTTCAAACCACATAAATAATCACTATTTTTTTTTTTTTTTTTGTCACAAATATATAATATATGTACAGTATATAAATATTAAATATTTTTAATTTTTTTTTAATATTTGTAAATTTTTTTTGCAATTTTCGTTTAAATTTGATTTCAAAACGCTTATTAAAAAAAAAAAAAGTTGTCCGATGATTTTGACAATTTTAATACGTCTAAGTAAGTCCAATAAAAATATTATAACCAAGTTTCAAGTCTTTACGTGTATTTATAATCGAAATACAGCAAAAAACTCCCAAAAATTAAAATTCCTTAAAAGCTCAAAAGTTTTGATAATGATATCGAAGGAAAGTATATCAAAAAGGCAACAAAAAAGGTATCTGTGATTTTTCGATTAAATCATTTTTTCTGTTACAAAACGTCGTCCGTGTTTACATAAAATAATGAAATCGTGAAATTGTACGTTTTCCTACTAGATTACTATCGAGATAAATATCAATTACCTTCCCAATAATTCAAAATATGAATTGTATGAGCATATGATTAGAAATCAATAAAGATGTTTCATTAATTATCTATCTAAATAATAACTATCGAACTATTGGGGCTATAGATTAGATAGACGTTTATGATCTATACAAAAATAGTTAAAATCTAAAGGTAATCTCCTTTTATACTATATTATATTATAGGTACAGCCAGTATTTTATATTTCTGTTTAAATGGGCAATATCAAAAAATGCAAAGATTCTTTCTAGGAATATATCACTTATTAAAAGTTTCTGTATAAATCACCACCACCACCGTTTCAATAATAGGTAAATCACATATGTTAAATTTTATTTTTGTAAAAGCATTCATTGATGTTCAAACCTTGGAATTGTCAGCGATCTTGTGTATTTATTTAATATTTTTTTCTTATTCGCATTGCATTACCAAAAAAATGGGTATATTAACAAATCGATGTAAGGACACCATATGCTATAAAGGTTTCCAATACATTTTTAATAAAATAAACACAGATAAATTAACAAAGTTGTATAGATGTCATCGGTGTGACATTTCGTGCAAGGCACGAATTAGTATTAGAAATGGTGCGGTTAATATTAGGGGTGACCACGGAGGCTATTATGAATCTCCCGTTAGCATGGAAGTAAGTGAAATTATAAAAAAATATTATTTTAATTTTGCATTTTGGTACCTAACCGGTTGAAGTTATACATTTTCTTTTTAACCTACTAGGGATATTTACTATTTACTACACAGGTACTGACTCATGTACATATACTGTTTATTGTTTAAATATATTTATTTTAGTTATTAGTTATCACGTTATTATAATATATTCAGTTTAAAAAATGATATTTATCTATAAGTAGAGATAGGTACCTATTCAAAAATAAGTTTTGTTTATCATCCAATATATATATTCAACGTATCTACAAGAAACACAAAATAATCTTGTAATATTCTTTAAAAATGTTACGGGTTTTAAAACGAGTAAAATATACAAACTAAATAGTCAACCCCTCCAAACCCCCCTTAACACATGGAAAAATAAAACAGTATATCATATTTTAAAGTATTTTTGGGTGTTTGAAATCGATTTTTAATATAAATACAAATCGTTCAAAATAATTTTAATTTAATTTTCAAACGTTTATAAAAATAAAAAACCTAATATATTATGCAACTAAATTTTTTTTTACCACTAAGTTTAATTCATTATGTATATCGTGTACAATTTTTAACAATTTCCGTTCAGCCAAATATTTACCTTCTAAATAACTAAACAACTCGAAAATATAAAATGTTTTTAAATTGCTTAAAAATTGGAAGAATATTTTAAAAAATTAACCATGTTTAAAAAAAATTGAAATTTCACTGTTTTAAGATTATTTTTAACTAAATTACAAAAAAAAAAAAGAAGTGAGGTACAGATTTAGATGCAGCCACTATTGTAGGTGGAAAGTTGGGAATGTAG
Source organism: Cinara cedri (assembly GCA_902439185.1). Classification (NCBI taxonomy): domain Eukaryota; kingdom Metazoa; phylum Arthropoda; class Insecta; order Hemiptera; family Aphididae; genus Cinara; species Cinara cedri. Next base: position 3,316,886 of record CABPRJ010000949.1, read on the forward strand.
GATACATAAGGTTATTTTATTTATATCTGTAAGCAACGATAAATCATTGCTGATGAAAGACGATTCTTAGCACAGCTCGGTTAATAGTATTTCTACAAATGTGTACGTTATTCCTACATATTTTACCGGTTTTTCCCAATTACTATGAAAAATATACGTAAAATTAAAAACTATGTACACCATAATAAACAAGATCCTAAACTCAACAAAAAAGGTCTCTTGTCATTTTTCCTTTAAAGCAATATTTCTGGTATAAATCGTGTGTGTTTATTTAAAATCATGAAATGGTAAAGTGTACGTTTTTTCCCATTTAAGTGCATTCATTTCGTATATCACGCCGAAAATAAAAAAAAAATTTCTTTAAATTACCATCTAGATACAAAATGCAACAAACCAAAAAAAAATAAAATATATAATAAAAATAAACATCATTATAAAACCAATATATTCCTCGCTATGCTCTGAATCTAAAACGAAATCGTAAATAATGAAACTTTTAATCCTGTAAACTTCCCTTGTTTCATACGTTCTTTTGCCAATTATTTAGAAAACTTCTTAAGAAATAAAACAAACGACTGTCTTTCAAAAAAAATGCTAGGTACACTTAAAATTTGGAACAAGATTTAGGGGAAAATAAATTATAAAAAGGTAAAATACAGTAATTGTTAACATCAGAAATTTATCCATTTACTGCCTTTTTCGGTTTTTTCAAAAAAATATTTAAACCGAATGGAAAAACAAAAACTGAATTCCTTACACACTAACTAGATTAAAAATTCCCCTCCTCAAAAAAATTAAAAAAAAACGATTCTAAAATAAATACACACATAGGTAGTAAAACCATTTTAAACCAATACATTCTTTCGCTAAGCACATAATCTAAAAAGGTTGTATGAATATTTTATGATGTTAAAAATATATTGTGCTATACTGCTTTTTCAAAATTAAAAAAAAACGTAAACCCTCAACCGAAAGTTGAAAAAAATAAGAGGAATAAAACATTTTAGAAAAGGTATACATGAAGTTAAAGTTGAATTTTCTCTTGACTCATTAAAGATTGGATACATATCACTAGTAGATGTTGATGGAACTGACATATCTAATTCATCATCAGACATACATTGAGAGGACATAGTGAACTGAAAATAACAAATAATCAGTTAATTATAAAAATTTAAAATAGGAATAAAATAAAATATTACAAACTGTTTTTAAATTATGTGAGGACTTGATATTACTAGCATGAAATAATACAATAAACTACAATATCAATAATATCAATAGTAATATAATATAATATATTAAATATAATAATATTGAATCAAACTAATGATATTAGCCATTAGGTGAAGTTAGGGATTCAAAAAAAATTAAAGACCAGCAACATTGTATAACTTCAGTTTATATTTAGTTTTTAGCTTTTTAACATTATAATAATTAAATAAATAATACATTTATAGTATAACTACAAAACCTTTTTGTTTTTAGTTAATAATTTTATCAACATGTTACATGTGATATAAAATTTATTATTAATCATTATTGTTTATCATAAAAATAAAATTTAATTTAATTTAAAAATAAGGGGAGTTCAAAACTTGAACTTGAATTTGATATATGCATCTAAGCATATATCCTATATCCTTCTAAGCCTATATAACAGTTGCAGATACCGAAGGCGAGATGTTGTATTTAGTTTTCCTATACCTTTGTTCCTTAACTAGCAATTTTGCTAACTACCACTTTGTTTCTCTTTGCCACATATTTGATGTATTTATTTTTTTCCAACACCTTCCATCCAACTATAGTAAAAAAAAGTATTAATAGTATTAAATAATTTTTATTTGTAACACAATATTGTTTTTCTATAATGGTTTAATANATTCTCCAACATTGAGGCTAGGTATGAAGACGAATTGGGCACGGTCAATATATCTAGGATTGATGGAACATTGAAAGCACTTCCCAAAAGTCCCCCAGAACTAAAAAAAGGTGTTTTTTTCACATTCCAGATAGTATGCAGAAGCGTAGTAAATACCTAAAAATATAATTAATGACAATAGTAATAGTGTTGTATTATTAACAATACCTATCAGTGCTGATTGTTCAATACTTACAATATAAATTAGGAACTTGTACTTTACAGTC
>CABPRJ010000949.1:3319337-3402469 GCA_902439185.1 Cinara cedri
CACATAATCAGTTAATTATAAAAATTTCAAATAGGAATAAAATAAAATATTACAAACTGTTTTTAAATTATAAGAGGACTTGATATTACTAGCATGAAATAATACAATAAACTACAATATCAATAATATCAATAGTAATATAATATAATATATTAAATATAATAATATTGAATCAAACTAATGATATTAGCCATTAGGTGAAGTTAGGGATTCAAAAAAAATTAAAGACCAGCAACATTGTATAACTTCAGTTTATATTTAGTTTTTAGCTTTTTAACATTATAATAATTAAATAAATAATACATTTATAGTATAACTACAAAACCTTTTTGTTTTTAGTTAATAATTTTATCAACATGTTACATGTGATATAAAATTTATTATTAATCATTATTGTAAAGTATTTAATGAATAATGTATAATGTATTAATGTATACAAATTAAATATTATTCATTAATCATTAATCATTATTGTTTATCATAAAAATAAAATTTAATTTAATTTAAAAATAAGGGGAGTTCAAAACTTGAACTTGAATTTGATATATGCATCTAAGCATATATCCTATATCCTTCTAAGCCTATATAACAGTTGCAGTTACCGAAGGCGAGATGTTGTATTTAGTTTTCCTATACCTTTGTTCCTTAACTAGCAACATTGCTAACTACCACTTTTTTTCTCTTAGCCACATATTTGATGTATTTATTTTTTTCCAACACCTTCCATCCAACTATAGTAAAAAAAAGTATTAATAGTATTAAATAATTTTTATTTGTAACACAATATTGTTTTTCTATAATGGTTTAATATTTATAAAACACAGATTTTTTTGCAAAGTGATTGGTCATTATTAATCAATGGGGTCCGAGTAGAAGTTCGATTCTCCAACATTGAGGCTAGGTATGAAGACGAATTGGGCACGGTCAATATATCTAGGATTGATGGTACATTGAAAGCACTTCCCAAAAGTCCCACAGAACTAAAAAAGGTGCTTTTTTCATATTCCAAATAGTATGCAGAAGCGTAGTAAGTACCTAAAAATATAATTAATGACAATAGTAATAGTGTTGTATTATTAACAATACCTATCAGTGCTGATTGTTCAATACTTACATTATAAATTAGGAACTTGTACTTTACAGTCACTCTCAATTGTGTATGTATTTCTCACACTAATGAACCAAGAAAGAAAGTTATGAGGCACTTTTGAATGTCATCCGAAATATCCTGTCATGGCATTATGATCAACTTTGTATCATAACAGGTTTTGAATTTATTGATCAACTCTGATCTTAATGTGATGCCATAGAGTAAATTAATCTAATGTTGGTTTCATTATTGTCAGGTAAATGTTAATTAATAAAAAATATAAACAAAATTACATTTTCTACACAATCTTAGAATTTATAAATAAATATAAAATTATTAATAAAAAATAATTTAAACAGTGTGTATCATCTGTTGCAAAGTAGTCCTGTTGCAGCCAGAGTACTTAGAATGGTTGGTATAATATATTCACGATTTTTAACTTCCAGCAAATACTATACACAAATAATAAAATAAATTTAAATTTATTCTTTTAGACAATAATTGTATTACAGAGCTCTGACTATACATAATATAATTAAAATACTTACTAGTTAAAACCATTATACAGACCTAATAGGTTGATATAAATTAACCTAATTTTGTCATTGAAGATTTACATAGAAATTAATATTTATATAGATAATAGAAGATTTTATACATGAACCATGGTTGTAGATCTATCTAAAACCAAGGTCAAACCTCATAACTAGGGCTGGGATTTCGATGGAATTTTCATTTTTTTTCCAGAGGTTGCTGTATGATGTACGCCTGGTCACAAATCCATAACATGCACTTTTGAATGAGAATAAGAAAATATATTTTGCATTTTTTGACAATTTTTGATTTTAACGTCATTTTCTTAATTTTTTAAGGCATTATTGGAGTTTTGGGTGCAAAATTCAAATTTTAAGTTTTAAGGTATTTTAAGTTTAATTTAGCATTTAATAAAGAGATAAAATAATACCTATTAGCAAGGCTGTGAAATTAATGCATTTGCATGCTGTTTTTGTTACACCATATAAGAAAATGGATTCGACCAAAATTCCTTTTGGCGTATCTATAATTAAAATACGAAATCCTATTTTGCATATTTTTGCATATTTAACAGGCATTCTACAGGCATTAGGTGGGTGTGGAAAAGATATTCTGTTTAGAATAATAGGAAAAGCATAAACACCATGCTCGTGTTATATGTCTTACGCACTAATAGCCTGCCTATCCATAAGCCATAAAACTCCCTTTACAAAATACAATTTACTCGATAACCGTTTTTTTTAACTTTTTCTATTCTCATTCTTTTTAATCCTAATTTAACTGCTCTCGTGGAGCGAGTGGAACGAAGAATCTTATGGCTTTTCAAAGATGTTCATTTATTAATTTTTTCTCTGTGCGCAACTTTTCTACCAAAAGACTTGATCTGATGTTTACGTGTAGAACCTTTTCTGAAAGGAAATCGGCGTAGAGAGGTACTTTGGGTAATTTATTGAATTTCATCATCGTTTTTTTGTCCACTAAAATTTTATTATCAGCCATCATAAAACATAAGTTCCTTAAACGTTTACAATATAGATTTCGTTTATATTCGTAAACAAATCATTATTAATATTACTTGTATTACTAATTTTAGATTCTGAATGAAGCGAGGAATGTATTGATTTTACAATGATGTTTATGTTTTTTTATTTTTTTATGTAAACATTTTTTCTACTATGAAGTATACCCCGGTTATCAAGTATAGCACCTTTTCTGAAAGGAAAATTGAAAGATTAAAAATAAGGTTGAAATTGGCAACCGTTTTTATTTATTTATTGTTATTATAAAGTCTTGATTATTTTATCTTTTTTCAAAAATCATTGTTGTCATGGAAATCTAAATTGTATTATTAAATATATACAGTGGTTCATGCTTAGATCACATATAATGGATAGAGCCACAGTCTATAGATTACATATAATATCGATGATGTACATGTTAAGCAACGAGTCACCAGGTGAGTACTCTTTAGTGTGAATTCACGTTGGTGACTAATCAGATATTTATCTTAAATTATCGGCATATATATTTTGTTTTTACAGTCTTCATATCATATTCATATCCATATACTTATATCAAGCCTTTTCATTACATTTTTAATAAAATAAACACAGATAAATTAACAAAGTTGTATAGATGTCATTGGTGCGACATTTCGTGCAAGGCACGAATTAGTATTAGAAATGGTGTGGTTAATTTTAGGGGTGACCACNATTGAATTTCATCATCGTTTTTTTGTCCACTAAAATTTTATTATCAGCTACCATAAAACATAAGTTCCTTAAACGTTTACAATATAGATTTCGCTTATATTCGTAAAAAAATCATTATTAATATTACTTGTATTGCTAATTTTAGATTCTGAATGAAGCGAGAAATGTATTGATTTTACAATGATGTTTATGTTTTTTTATTTTTTTATGTAAACACTTTTTCTACTATGAAGTATACCCCGGTTATCAAGTATAGCACCTTTTCTGAAAGGAAAATTGAAAGATTAAAATTAAGGTTGAAATTGGCAACCGTTTTTATTTATTTGTTGTTATTATAAAGTCTTGATTATTTTAATCTTTTTTCAAAAATCATTGTTGTCATGGAAATCTAAATTGTATTATATAATATATACAGTGGTTCATGCTTAGATCACATATAATGGATAGAGCCACATTCTATAGATTACATATAATATCATTCTATAGATTACATATAATATCGATGATGTACATGTTAAGTGACACGTCACCAGGTGAGTTAGATTACATATAATATCGATGATGTACATGTTAAGTGACACGTCACCAGGTGAGTACTCTTTAGTGTGAATTCACGTTGGTGACTAATCACATATTTATCTTAAATTATCGACATATATATTTTGTTTTTACAGTCTTATCTATAATGTATTATAAATATTTTATACAGTTTTTAGTTTATTACCAATTCACAGTTACCTTACAAAAGGAATATACATGGCTATCATAAACGAGCAAGAAGTATTTTTCTGGGTATTCTAGATAAAATAATATAAATATTTTGATGAAAGTGACTACAAATGAAAATGTTAGATTTTAAAATTCTATTAATTATCAAGAATATTGTGTAGGCCCGCACTTACTAGATCTGCACATTGGCAACGCTACCGATGGCTAACAGTTTTTTTTAGCAGTCACAATTTTTAGGCATCATTGCTGCTATTATAGCTGTGACAGACGACTACTATCAATGTAGTAATTTGAGTAAATGTTGAAACATATTATATTATTATTATGTCCAACTAAACTTTAAATCATTAAAACCTAGGAATGTATTTCGAAATAGTAAATCATCTCTAGTAAGTAAGGTAACTGTGTCGTTTATTCCAAGTAGGCAGGTATTTATAAGAACCGTCTATGAGTTTGTTCTTTCGTTTATTTTATTGATGGTACTGAAAGATTTAGATTCGGAGTGGGGCAAAGAAGACTAATATGGTTTTACAGAGGTTTTTATATATATTTTTTTCTGTGAACAACTTTTCTACCAGAGATTTTGCTCCGATTCTTAAGTGTGTCATCTTTTCTGAAAGAAGATCAATGTGGATGGACTTTGGACAGGTTAGTTTTTGATTTTCTCAGGTTTTTTTCCAACAAATAGGAAAATTCGGACAAAAACGGAGGAAAAACGGGAATATGTACGAAATGTAGGTACCTATTAATTGAAAAATATGTCAGCCTTTTTTTTTTCCTGTGAACAACTTTTCTACTAGCAATTTTGCTTAGATATTTCGCTTACAACGATAGCATTTTTCTGAAAGGAAATTTGACTGGGAAGGTACTTTAAAGAGGCCATTTTTTGATTTTACCAGAAATTTTCTTAATAAATGTGAAAAACTGAAAAAAAAAAACATGAGAAAACCTGAAAAAACGGGGAAATCGGTTTATTAAACAAATATTATTAAAGAAAATATATAATGCCTATATAATTATTTTAGTATAATATAACATATATTATAGTAAAATAACATATAATAGTATAATATAGTAAAATGCTTTTGTTGACAAAGCATAACTAACAACTGAACTCCGCTCAGAATCGTTTTTTCGTTAATAATGGTTTATTGTTGCTTAAGTATACATTAAATTACCTACGGCTATATCCAACCCTATTATCCTAGGACATCTTTTTCTTTTTTTACTATCTGGTACATTTCCGACGTGTTAGTGTGCTACCCACGACCCAAGATATACAGGACTGTTAATGACTGACCGTGACTGAGCAGTGACTCTGAAATGTTTCCGTTCGGCACAACGGTAATTGTAACTGATATTTGGTGGTGATACACGACTACTATTAAATTGATAAGAAACAGTAATTCATGATATGAAATTTAAAAAAATGTGATCAATTTTTATTTTTATCACGATTTAAGACATTATAAATATATAATTGGTACATAAATAATTATTTAAGTTTAAATTTTATAAAATTATAAAATACCTCGACAATGTTCGGTGATTATATTTAAAAGTTATATAAGAGTTAATTATAATATATATAATATACTCTTTTAAAATAATTTTTATGCTGGTTTTATACATAATTAAATATTTTATATTTGTATATATATATATAGTAAAATAACTAATTTATTATTACTAAGTAGTAAGTTTTAGAAAAATCACTACTGTTTTTTTCCTAGATTATATTCATATCCATATATTTATATCAAGCCTTTCTTATATCCACAAATTCCTTTTTTAAAATTTCTACTGTTCTTGAAATTCCTTGTTTAGGGATGAAATTAAACAAAAGTCTATCAAAATAGTCAGCTATATTTAAGCTTATTATAATGCTTTATAATACTTTATCAGTTACTACCGATTTTGTGTGTAGATAGCGCTAGGTACACACGTTATACCATTTGAAAATATTTTAGGTCCACTGATTTGGTCTTCGTTTTTATAGTCTTGTATGTCTTAGTCAGTGATGCTACCGTAAGTCCATAAAGATTAGGTGTATGATAGAAACCGAAAATTAAACAGGAAAAAAATACGAACATATCTAGTTGTCAGAAAAATAATAAGCCCGATTCTTTGCAACTATGTTGTGGCTAACGGATACCTGTACAAATCTGAAATGTACAAACCTTGAATATAAAAATCTGGAACGTACAAATCTAGAAAGTACAAATCTTGAATCCGGGATTTTATGGTTATCGAAACATAAATCGTATAAACCTGGAATGTAAAAGTCCGCATACCAAGTCTATACACATTACTAATTTTATTTAAAGATTTAAAACTATAGATTTCAAACTTTGCTTTATTTTGCATAATATTTAGAAAAATGTATTTTGAATGTTGTATTGTGTAGAATATATATGTAAATAACAATTAGATTACAATTTGAATGTAATATTTGAATTTATAATCTTGAAGTAGTTTTCGTGTACCCACTTATGTTGCTATTATTTATTTATTTTGACTAGTTGATATCACAAAAATATTTAAATTCATAGATGCATACATTTATGTTTTGTACCTATATTTTATAATAACATAATCCATATTTAATTATATAAAAGCCAATTAAGTGGTATTTACGCACATAAAAGTATACTATTAAGGTTTTATTTATTTATTGTTCTGGATTACCATAGTAACACGGGTGAAATTTATTATTATAGATTACCACAGTAACACGGATGAAATAAAAACAAATTAAACGGTTGGTAACACGGATGAAAAAAAAAAACCAATTAAAATATAAAACAACATTAGAAATATTTTACACTAGCTGTCCCGCGCCTGGTGTTTCCCGTGCCAACGTTATTATTATTTTATCCATATTCATTTTTGGTTACGAACGTGTCAGAATTGAATGAAAACAAATAGGTGGAAAGTTGGTAGTCCACCTTCGGCGGATTAAAAGTGCTCTAATGTGAAATTTTAATAGTGTAAATAATAGTAATAATAATAATTGTAATAATTTTCTTTTCCGTAACACCGAGGTAACCTTTGAATAAACAACAATAAATAAATAAACAATTAGTCATTCGTACCAAATTACCTAAAAACCCCTATTTCAAAAATCTTTTTCTTGGCCTACATCATAATAACTATTTGTGAGCCAAATTTCAGCCCGATCCGTCCAGTGGTTTGGGCTAGACGATGATGAATCAGTCAATCAGTTGCTATATTATAATGATAGATATTTTTGTTAAGTATATTTTTTTTTATTTTTATTCAAATCGTTAATTCTATTTTAGCTACTCATAGCATGTAAAATATATATACAAAATACAATATGTATATAGATAAGCCAATAAAAAAATATTAGTAATATTATATTACTAATATTTTACCTTTTTTTTTTTTTCATAAATTATTGGTACCCAATTGATTTTAGTTCTGTTCAGCTTTGTTAAACATTTTAACAAAAATATTTTTTTCAGAGCTAACTCATCTTATCAGTGCTGTCTTCAACTGGTCTGTGGTCTGTGCATATTCCTTTGTTATAGGTTGAATTATAGGTCACATTCTAATCTATTGCTTTCAGATTATAATTCCCTTGAAAATATTTGTAGAAATTTGAAATGTCGACAGACATATATATTTGCTTTCCTAGACATGGTAAAATTTTGAAAACATTTGAGCTATTTTTAAATTGTTTATAAACATTTCAATAATTTGGCGAGTTTTTTAGTAATTTTTATTTAGTAGATACTGTCTATATAGATACAATTGTTAGCCTAAACAGAAATGCTGAAAATTTGACAGGTATTTCAATGTTCAAAACATATTTAGTGGTAAACAAAATAAATAATAATGTAGTGTAGTGTAGTATATTGTAATGTACAATGTTTTTTTTATCTTTGGCAACTTTTTTGTCAGTAATTTTGCTCCAATTTACAATTATAGCAAATTTTCTGAAAAGAAACCGCCTGGACTGGTTCTTTAAGGGGATTATTTTTGATTTTTCTAAGAGTTTTCATAATAAATGGGAAAAACCGGAAAAATATAGGAAAAACATAAAAATCGGTACAATATTAAACAAATATCATTAAAGAAAATGTTTAATGTATAATTAGTTATTTCACCATAATATGACATATACATTGTTGATAAAGCAACAAAATCAACAGAACTCTGCCCAGTATCGTTTTTTTCGTTAACAATGTTTTATCGTTACATATACACATCGACCTCCCGTCTATATCTTACCTTCCCAACTTCCCACCTACAAAAGTGTTTGCACCCGTCTCGATTATCCTGGAACAGTTTTTTTTTTTTTTATAAGAGTTAAAATCAAATTTACGGTCGAAAACCGTAAATATTTCAGCCTTTCAAAACATACATAGGTATAACCAAACTTCGCTCCCAATCGTGTTCGTTAGAAATGGTTTATCTTTCGTTACAGGTATAAATCAAATAACTTTATGTTACTCACCTTCTCAATTACCCATCTATAACAGTGGCCGAACTCGTCTTTTTTATTTTCTCGAACCTGACCACTTCATCAGTTCATATTATATAGTAGCACTAATTTCCACGCGGCTAATCGCTTTTGCCACTTAGGTTTTTCCCTACGGTTATTATTATATGCAGTACCGAGATATTTAAAATTGTCTGCCATCTATCTGCGGAATATTTTGCCAAAAACCTACGACTAAGTTTCTGAAGTAATTATAACTATATTCAGTCCCTATAATATTTTTTCCTCGTGATTATTTCGAACGACTGTCCTCCGGGTACATAGACCGTAAAATATAGAAACAAATTGCTCGTGAAAAGGCAAACAAAAAAAATAGTAATAATAATAAACACGTCGTGACTACGACCAATTAAGTCGGAAATTAAATTACGTTTTTGTTTTTTTTTTTTTATCAGCTAAACGCGACGGACAACCGCGACCAATTAGCGTGGACGTAATTAAAACTACCTACATACTCGTATACGTACGGCGTTATATTTCCGGACATCATTCTGATTACATTGCACGGGACGACGTGAAGTCGACACGCGAGCTTTAGTCTTAGGGTACTACATTTATTTTAAATATTTTTACGTTCTTTTTTACAGCTCCCTCTCGGTTTTTTTCAAAGCCAACACCCCTTACCCAGGGGGCTCGTGGCGCGGAGACGGGAGAGGTTTTTTTTCGGACGGAACGTATATAAAACGGGTCGCCAATTTGTAAGCCGTTTCCCGTGTACGTCATTTAATTTCGTTAAAATACCCGCGCACACACACAATATCGACGGACGGAATTAACTGCTATACGACACGATTTTAATTAAAAGAAAAAAAAAACCATCGACAACAACCGCAGGTACACAACGGTTAAGGACACTCGTTAACAAACGATCGTCTAATGGGGTTTTTTCGTCTGAATTTTTACCGTACCGGCGTGTTATATATATATAAATACATGTACACGAAAAAAAGGCTAGTGGTCAAGTGCGTGCGTGAGTATGCGTAGTAATGCGTATATTATTATTATATATTTTTTAAACGGGCGACAGATGGGTCTTTGGCTACTTTTTTTTTTTTGTTTTTGTTTTTTAACAGCCCGCCTCCCGCGGTGTTTATGTATATATATATATATATATATATATATGTAAGTATACTGTATATAGACATACGCAGGGGAATAGGTTTTTATTATTATTTTTTTTTTTTTATTATTATTATTAACGGGGATGAAGTGTGCGCAATTGGCCTCCGATAGTCTTTATCCGCTTATGTCGGAATCATTAAGTACGATTGCACCATCACCGAGCGCGCGCGTTGTTTGTATTTTAATCTATTGTGTTAAACGACCCGCCGGGCGTATAGCATATTATAGTTTTTTTTTTCTTTTCTTTTTTTTTTTTTTTTTTCTTTTTTTTTTTTTTTTGTGCGCACTTATCTGTTTTGTTCGGTCGATAATGTGTGTATAGTGCAAAACAATACCGTTTTGACTCGACTGTGCGCCTTATCGGTAATCGTTCGATTTCGATGCATTAAACGCCCATCATCGCGAACCCATTAAACGTAATGAAATCTAAGCGGACCGCGCCGAACGTATCGCATACCGTGCGTTGAAAACTCAAATACGGCGTACAGAGGCCCGTTTATTAAATATTTTGTCCGCGTCGTATTTTTAAGTGAAACACTGCGGAAAATCTTTGGACTATACATTATCATAAAAATTCGCAGAGAGTGACGACGAAGGAAAAAAAGAGATATTATAACATTCGAGGCAGAGAATAATAATGAGAGGAGACCGAAAGAGCAAGACCGCGAATTAGGCGGAGGGACGTATATATAGTAAAAAAAGATCAATGTGGAAGTTTTAGGAGGTGGATCAAATCAAAAGATTTTAGCAACGGTTGGATACAGGTGGTTGGGATTGATCGTGAGACGCGATGGTCCTAAAAGCTGAACAAATTCGAATGATAATAATAGCGTGTTTTTTTTAATTATTTTTATTTTACGACTGGATCGATCAATTGATCGGTGCGTTATTGTCTTGTGCATGCGGTCGATCAAGTATACGTATCGTATTAATCGCACTATACTATTTATATAACCAATGAGACTATATTGGTTGGAGACCCTTTTATTAACCATTGTTCATAAAATATGATATATGAACAGTTGGAAAATATATAAATCTCATCAACCTTACCCCAATAACGACGAGATTATAATTCATTTTTTTTTTTTTTTTAAATATAATTATCCAAATTTTAAAATATTACATACGAGTACGAGTGTACGTATACTAAACATTATAGATATTTAAAAGGTTTATTAAGACTTTTTGGCTTTTTAAGGTTTTATTTTTTCAAATGAAAAATCGTCATGAAACCAATATTTTTCGCACGGAGCATAAAAATTATTATTGTAGGTATATTATAATATTTGACTTGGATTGTTCAAAAGTGAGAAGCATAAAACGCAATTATAATATTATATTGTATTTTCTAACGCACTGTAATAAATATTATTTTACAACTGCAGCTGCGTGCACGTAACACTTTATAATATTAAATAACAATTAATAGCTAACTGTTAAAGTAGATACTTGATAATATATATATGTAACGCATTCAATTTATTACTTCCATAAGTTTTATTGAACACCTGGTAGGTAAACCCATCAAAAAAAGAAATACTTATTTAACATATAATCTCGCTGTGTTTTAATATCTTAGTTCTTTAATGTCTTAATCGATTAATCGAAAAAGTCTAGTATGTGTTTGATGCGTAAAAATACGGGAAAATAATTTAAAATACGCGAATACATGAATAAACATGTATACTGATTTTTTATGTTGACGGTTTTACAAATTCGAATATTAATTTAACGTGAATACGTGAAAGAATATACACGTGAAGTAGGTAATCCTAGTTTTAATATTACATAGTGAATTGGCGACTATATTTAATATCAAATTTGAAAGGTGAGAACATTATCCGTGCGTTTATTTTTCTGTATTTTGATTTCTATGAAATACATTATAAGTATTAAAGTGTGTATATTTTAGATCACAAGTTTAAAAAATGCTTATAATTCGCCAAGAAAAATTAAAATATCGAGACAAAATATCAATATGTTTTTACAAACAAAGAATTTAATAATAATAGTGACAATTCTTTTTAGTATTATAACCAATAGCATACAATTGTCCATGAGTAATTATCCATTTACATGGGTGTGTCTATTTTTTTTTTGGCGGATCACTAAATGAATCTAAATTAATAACCATCGAGTTACCTCATGGATGACGAACGGTTAAACTTACTATGTATAGACTCGTGCAGACCCTAAATCAGAAACAAAATATAAATCATTTTACATATAATAATATAACAGTATGTCGTATTGCCGTGACTTTTTCTTCTTAAAAATCATAATATTTGGTCAAATATATGGTTTGTGTATAGATGTCCAAATATTTATTGTGTTATCACTACTTACCTACTCATCATATACTAAGGTAAAATATTAATTATACTAGCTAGAGTGCGGGTAAATCTATATATATATATATATATATATATAAAATAATATGTCCTGACTGACTGACTGACTGATTCATCATTGCCTAGCCCAAAAATTAAAATTTCTCAAAAGCTCAAAAGTTTTGGCGATAACACCGTAAGAAATTGAATCAAAAGGGCAACAAAAAAGGGATATCGTGATTTTTTGATTAAATCATTTTTTCCGGTAGAAAACGTCGTCCGTGTTTTTATAAAATAATGAAATCGTGAAATTGTACGTTTCCTTACGTTTTTTTTTCCCATTTAACTGCTTTTATTTAAATAATGATGTCGAAAATCAAAACATAACTTATTTAAAGTACAATCTAGACAACTTGCATTTTCAGAAAAGGTGCCACATCTAAAAATTGGAGCAAGTTTACTAAGAAAAAACGTGTCCACAGACTAGAACAAAGAACCAAGAAGTAGAAGATATAAACAGCATTGTAAAACCAATAGGTCCCTCGCTACGCTTGGAATCTAAGATAAATATAGGTAAAAAATAATAATACAAATTGGCAAGGGCAACGCCAGGTGTGGGACATCTAGTACATAATAAAAGTAAATTAAAATTTACGGACAAACATTCTATTTCAAAATGAATTATTTATTAGATGGATAGTATTTTGTCATGAACATATATATTATTTTAAATTGGTCTCGTATGTAGCGACTATCTTCCAATCGGTCGGTACAAATAATTTGGAATTAAATCGTAGGTATAATTGAATTTTCTATAGTAAAAATTATACAATTTGTTTCATGTATAGTTTACTATTTAGTAAGCTATACTTAGACGCTATACAAAGATGCTGATTTTACGTCTGTCGGTAGGTACTCTATTCGAAAAACCGTTTGAAATACCAAATACTTTTACCGAAAAATTACTTTTTATTTTTTTCGAAAACGCTTTATTGGTTACGCGATTGCTTCAAATTTGTTCGCGCTGAACATTCGATTTGGGGTCGGTCAACAAAAATGAAACAAACTCTGTCCACGCGCTGGACTCCCTATAGGTTATATAGGTAGTGATAAATTGCGTATAGTATGATAGTATATGCTCGAGTTTTACGCAATTTATTTAACGATTCGCATTTCTATTTTCCGGTGTATTTAATCCGGTAACAACGGCGAAGGCATATTATGGTAGGTGGGTAGTGATTATCAAATAAAGACCTACAACCGGTGTTGTCCTGCAGTGTTGGCCGCATCCGGTGCCGATCATCATTAAATCCAAAACGCCTGTTCGTATTTCAAAGCGGGATTAGTGTTACGGCAGTCTTGCCCCAAGTCTCATCTGCACGACGACTAGATGAATACCTTTTCACGTGTGAGTCGGCGACAAAAGGTTATTCCGCTTTTCGACCCTCGTAATTGGCTCGTTTTGTAAGAAGAAACTGCTGCGAGCGCGTTACAAACAGGAATATAACAAAAACTGGATGTCGTCGTCTGACACCGTGACCATATTTTACCGACGTGACGACACGGTCATCCCGCGGTCGAACATTTCAGTGACGTGCATAATGAAAATAAAATTTAAACAAAAAAAAATCCCCGCTTTTTAACGAAATATTATTATTGCAACGATCGTATTTAAATACCGTAAAAACGATAGACATGCTCTCAATAGAAAAAAAAAAAAATGTTTTGGGATTGAAAATTGTATATAAAGTTACATGCTGATATACGTATATAGATTCGTATTCATTTATTCGCTCAAATGCGTATAAATACGTTCGTGGTTTGAAAAATGAAAAAAAAGAAAATTTGCCCAAAAAATGTATAGGTATTATGTGTACTATAACGCCACAAATTAACATTGAAAATCGAACGTAAACTTTATACGTACTTTATAGGAAGGTCGGTTTTTGTTTGGTTTTTTTTTTTTTTTTACATTTATCGATTATTTATTTTATTACTTATTCAATTCGGGAGAATTTGTTTTATTATCAAAAGTAAACCGTATTTATTGCCAATGAATAAAAACGCAATGTTTGACGCTTTTCACAAAATACATAATATTAAGAGTTTTTAAAAAAAATAGATTCATTAAGTTAAGTGCATTGCGTGTTTTGTGTGATTTAATAAATTTATCCACAAACACGACGACGCGCGCATATATATAACTACGTTAAACTATATAATAATAATATTTAAAAAAAATAATTCAAATATACGTACAAAACTCAGCGTTAAATATTATTGTTGGTTTTTAAATATTACCTATAATGTTATTAAACGAATTATAATTTATGAACAATTGTCGCCTTCGATGTAATATTGAAAATGCTCGGAAATTTATAACTACCAGTGATGGGAATGATGGCGTTCGTATTGTGTGAATTAGACATGAACAAGTTTAATTTTTTAAGAAATGAAATTGAACGTGATCTAAGTATTCTTATTTGTTATGAACTTGAATGTTTTTGGTACGTTCATTGATACATTAACTTTCTCAGACCATTTAGTTATATTTATAGCATTTAATTTATATAATACATCGGAGAAGAAACTCAAGTAACTTTAAATTTCTCGCAAAGACTTTTCATTATCAAAGAAAAACTTTGAGTATAAATGAAATTATATTATCAACAGTTGCGTAAACATTCGTTCATTATATTTAGTATCTATAGCCGTTGGTCGAGTTAACTACATATCAAAATAATACGTTGCTCTATGGCACGGCTTTTGTATAGAGGCAAACGTTGCCTACGTCACGCACTCACTCACGTCTTGTCAGTCTGTTTTCAGTAATAATTGGATCATTTAGTTCCAAACGAGTCCTATTAAACCACATATAAAATTGAAATATGAGTTGGTACTTACAACCTAATATTTCACTGTTATTAAAAAAGAATTAGGTATTCAAATGACGATATCATTAGGTATTTAAAGCCTTAAAATTTAAAATGTAAGAATTTTAATGTTATTTTACATAACATTTATATATAGGTACGTTTTTTAAACTTATTTGGAACCAATCTTACTTAATAATATTATTGTTATCACATAATATGACGGAACACTAATCACCTCTATTTGATAAAACTTTACATAAAATAACAATTGATTGTTTTCGATTAGTGGTTAATACTATACACAATTTAATCCTATTTCGATTTGTAGAACTTGAACTAATTCATTTTAAAAATTATGAACTAAAATTTGAATGTATGCAGGAACTTGAACTTGAATCGGCTCGTTTTTAAAAAGAGCTTTCCGATTACTGATAATTATTATGTAATCCCCACAAAATAAAACATATAGTCGTTACTATACTGTACTACATATACTATACATTTTATTCACTGAACTCGTTCGCTAAACGAAATTCGATACAATATTTCAGCTTAACAAATACAATGTGAGCAGGGGCACCTACGTACTTTTGTTTCTTTTGATTCTCGGGAAACATTTTTTGTAAAAGTGAGGCACCAAACCAGTAAAGATTCTCATAAAGTTTTGTCTATTTAGAAATTATAATGTAAACGGTCAATTGAACACCCGAATGATAAAGCAATGCAAAATGAACATTTTTTGAATTTTCCAGTTCCAAGCGACGACACCTACATGAAAACTTGAATGAATATTTTGTTCGAATACAATAATTTATCGTTGTTATACTTTCGATATTAAAACAAAATTTCCGGGTGCCGGCATGTACTCCACTACTCCGTGTAATTGACTTTTTTTTTTGTCATTTGCATACATATCATGATAACTATACTGTTACCCAGTGTTTGGGTGGAAATAGAAATTGTTTTTTTATTCAAATTAAAACGTTTACGTTCGTGAGAAAAATACAAATAAATTCGTGTCGCAAACGTTTTTCAAGTGAAATCGACTAATACCCAAAGAGACCTTTTAACGACTCTCGTTTCGTTACAATATAAAATACGACCAACACAGTGAACGCTCCAAATATACATATACAGTATAATCGAAAAATACATTTTTTTTTTTAATTTCTGTAGTATTTTGTGCGTTATATATCGTGTTCAGTTTGTCAAATTATTATACTATACGTATTATTATATTCGTATCGGAAATGGAAAAGTTTTAACGTGTTGGCGTACTACAAATAATATAATATATTATTATTCAGTGTATTGTATTTCTTTTGGTATATAAAAAGTTTAAAATAAACTTTGAGTTTCGCTTGTCAAGTGTAATTTTAATCGAGTGTGTATTATGGTTTGAAGTAGGTAGGTATAGTATATACGTAGGTATTTTTAAAGTTGTAAAATTTAAATCCTCGGGGTTAACGGTTTGAGGTCCTCTCGAGTGAAAAGAGACGCACGAGGCAGATGGATTGCAGGTATACACGCATTGTCTCGGTAACTTCGTCCCGCGAGATTACCCGTTGAACCCGCCGAAAACGAGATTTCCCGTCTATAGAACCATTATACGACGGGATTTGTACTACTTTTCTATAAATAACATTTCGAATCTGTTCTGTATCGAGTTTCCACAAACTGATTCATTTTAACCAACGATGGACATTTATTTCTTGAAATAATATCGGTTTGTTTTTTTTTTCTACTGCGTACCACATACGTTACACAAAATAAGAAAATACGTACTGTATTTTGTACTACCGTGGCATTATTCATTCGCCAGAGTACATTATTTCTTCGGTCCCAAGGAAGACGGGCTTAAACAAATTGCATATAGTTTTCAATGAAAATAAATTAAATATTGCGAATACTTATATTAGTGCGATTTAGACCGAAAAAAAGGAAAATAATTCAATAAGACAAAATTATACAAAAAAAAATTCTAAAAATTGACAAAATTCTCTCTTTCCTGTGATCGAGTCCAGATTAAAGAGGGAGGTCCAAGGGAAGTCTTAGCCCCCGGGCCACCAAACTTCTAGAGCTTAAGTTTTTGACACAGTATGTTCTTTATATATGCATTTAACAATTAACTTTGTACTTTTATATTTTAATATTTTTCGTTGCCTGAATGCCTGATGGTGACTTATTCGTATTATTATAATAACAATAATAAATTATTCATTTCCCAACAACAATACTTACAGGAAGTATACGAACAAATTAAACTATTGCTGGATCACCTCCAAAGCCAAAGGTTGTGCTGGAGGTGAGAGTTCAATGTTATACAGTTAAAACTTCTATATTGTAACTGTTAAAAATAGTATTTGTTTAAATAAATAAATATTATTTTTTAGGCGTTTTAGATCTAAATTATTCAGAATTATATGATGTCTATACTATTTATTATTTTTCTTCTGTTAAAACATATCTAGTAACAATTTTTAAAAATGCGTAATTAGTCTTGCAACAAGTCTCGTTGAAAAGTTTGTCCTTAGGACCCTCAATGTTTAATGTCTTAATCCGAGCTTCCCTGTGATCAAAAGTTTAATAGTTATACTATACGAGGTGTCCTACAGTGTTGTCCTTGTATTAATAACTCTGCCAATACTCATTTTTTTTTTCTATCGGGTTTTATGCGAGGGGACCACATATACGTAAAAAAAATACATTTTTATTTTTAATCCTAAGTCACTGAAAAAGAGGCTGCATACGAATTGCGTCCCCGATATAAAAATTACGAATTGTGATATGCTAATTGTATCCCGGGTTTTCTATACGAGTATACTATTTTCGTCCGGATTATCTGATAAACCTTTAACAATCTCAATCAATAATCGATATGACTATATGAGTATTTATGAAATAAATATAATCGATTAGTATGTTTTTCGATATCGTCTCGTTGACAATTGTGCGCTGTTCTATTTCTTTGTAAAAATATGAGTTTAATTGAGAGTGAGATTATGAATAGTGAAAAAAATAAACATTGATTTTTGTAAACGATTTTAAATTATGTTTTCATAAATTATTGAAAAATGATATACAACGTTGGAAGTACTGCAAAAAAAACATGCAGGTCATATGCTAAATTAATCGATAAAAATGAAATGTTAGAACGTCCTATTGAACATAATCATGAAAGAGTTTCTATAGAAATATTAAACCGACAAAAATTAAGCAATAATTTAAAACGAAAAGTAATAGACGATCTCTATGGAAACCCTCAAAACTCATTCATAGAGAATTATCAAATGACGGTTCGACATTGATCAGTTATGATTTAACTTTAATTCGCAAAAATATGTACCACCCCCGAGCATCTGTAATTCCCAAGCTGTCATATAATATATTAGGTTTACATAATTCATTGAAAGAAAACATCAAAAGTAACCAAGATGAAAAGTTTCTATTAGTTAACAATTATGAAAATAATATATTAGATTTTTCAACAGTAACTAATTTGAAGTTCTTAAGTCAAGTTGACACAATATTTGTCGATGAAACTTTTAAAAGTTGTCCTAAGTTATTTACAAAATTGTTCACAGTTCACGGTTTATCAAATGGAAATTACATAAAATTAGTTTTGTTTTTTGTTAATTGATAAAAATGTAGAAACTTACAAAAAATTTCTTCATCTAAATTCAGAATGTATAAAAAATATTATTAATTTTTTACCGAAAATGGTATTTGCTGATTTCAAAAAATCAATTCACTCGGCAGTGTTATTTGTTTGGCCATTTATCGAATTAAAATAATGCTGATTCCATTTAGGCCAGAGTTGCTGGAAAAAGATTCAAGTTATAAGTTTGAGTAATGAATATAAGTTAAACTCAAGAATAAGTAATTACCTAAAAATATTATTTCCATTCAAAATGTCCATTTAAAATTTAGTTCAAAAAAGTTTTATTCTGTTCATCCAAATATCTACAAATTTATTGATGTACTTAAAAATGTATAAAAAGATACATAAAAATTTGGAGTAGTAGACAAATAAAAAAAATAAAAGGTGAAATATATGAATAAATAAAAGAAATTTTAAGAAAAGAAATGATTAAATACAACGTGAACAAAATATCACGTTTTTGTCAAAACTGTATCGTTCAAACTTTTACCGAGCTATAAATAATATTATAATAATATATATATATAGCTTATATTTTTTACTATTTTTTTTTATTTATTCTTTTATTTTTATATTTAATGATGAAGACAATATTTTTGATGTACATAATTAAAAAAACGTGGAACTATGCAATTATACCGATTATGAAATAATTTTAAATTTGAAAATTTGGCACTTACTGCTTATTCCAATAGGAGGGTAGTATTCGACCAACAATTTTGAACAGACTTAGGCTGGGCGCACACCTAAAGAGCAAAACTGCTCCGAGCAGCTCGGATCAGCTCAGAGCTGTTTGGACATCATTAGAACACGTGTAAAGTAATTGACGCGCGCACACTAATCAGTCAACATCAACACACGACAAGGCAAAACAAAACATGTTCGGTCTTGATCGATCCGGTTCTATTTTTGCTCCGAGCAAAATACGAAAACCAAAGTCACTTGTTCATTTTACGACTAGTACACACTACCGAACACCGTGTGAACACGTTATTTTAATATAAAAATTATATCATATTAATTAAACAATGGCATGCGATCCAGAAAAATTAATAAATGCAGTATTTTGCAGAAAATCTATTTATGATTATTGTGATAAAGATCATAGCAATAGATTGACTCACGATTATTTTCTAACCGTTTTTCATTTATTTCGTGCATCCAAAGTTTGTTTTTGCTACGTTCGCTATTTAATAAAAATTGCCGCATAAGCGGCACAACGACGTCGTCTTCGTCAGAACTCATCTTGACGACTGGTGTCTTGTTCTGTTCTGTTTTGCCAGTGTGAATGGAATTTGTTCCGAGCTGTTTGGAACAAAATGGTGTGCGCCCCCAGCCTTACAATGATAGTAGTTTTTCTGAAAGGAAATCCGACTGGGGTTGTACTTCAAGGAAGTAAATTTTTGATTTTCCCAAGGGTTTTCCCATTTATTAACCTAACGAAAAAATAGGTACAATTTATTAAGTAAGTATGATTAAAGAAAATATAATAATGCAAATGTAATTATTTTACCCAAATATGACAAACCAATACTATTAACCGAACTTCTCTCTTTTCTCATTTTTTCGTTAACAATGGTTAATCGTTACTTACAAATATACATAAAAAATTATCTATAACAGCGACTGCACTCGTTCCCATTATCTTAGGATAGCTTTTTAGCCTTTTAGGTACTTATTACTAAATTTTACATTTAATTTTGTTTTGGTGAATACAGCCTAAATGATAACGTAATTTACATTACTGAATGACAATAATAACAACTATAAGACAATATTTATTTTCATTAACTACTATCAAGTAGTACTACCATCAATGGACACGGGTGCACGACTACATTATAATAGCGATATGCTGTCTGGCGGCCTGCCATACTATTATTGCCTATTACCTTTATTCTTTCTATTATTGTTATTTAATGTCACCTACCCACCCACCCACTCGACCAACCCATAAATACTTCTGGTAAATTTTTCCCAGTTGAAACCCGTATTCGGCGCCACTGGCTTGATGTATTGTTTAGAAAATAGCTTTTTTTTTTTTTTCTAAGGATTCGGCTTTTAAATTACCAATTATTACAGTCGAGTTGAGTAGAGAAGAGGAACTGACGATTTATTTATTCACCATTATTATACGCTACTCGGGCACGCCAGTCGAGAAATATTCGTACCCGACATGAATTGAATGACGCGGTAAAACGAAAAATATTTTTGAAACTAGTCGCAAACATGCGCACTGATACGGCGCGTCCGAAATTCGGTATTTCACGTACGGACCGATACGGTTTTCCCACGTATAGAACCCACGCGTTTATAACAATGCGGTTTTCGTGCGGTTTAGTCGTCGGTTTTACACGACTATCCCGTCCCTCACCCTGCCCCCCCCCCACCACGAGAGCCGCGCGGATACCGCGGGGATCTGAAGCGCAAACAGCGCCGGTCGCGTCGCCTCTTTAAGGCCGCGGAAACAACGATACGGGGCGACCGTCGGGTTCACCGGCGCGCGTACATAAAACGACCCCGGGGCGATGTTTACGAGTGTGTATATACATATACAAACATATTGTCTGTACACGCTGCGGCAGTCGCGCCGTTTTGTCAAATCTCCTTTTCATCACGACGATCGAGTCGTCGTCGTATAATTCGCGCTCCGAGCGACCGTGCGCTTTATAATATATTGCGGAGCGTTTCCGAACGCGGCGGCGGTGAAAGTCACGAGCCGACGCGCGACGATGATGTTTTTCATTACACTCTGCGTCGCGGCGCCTACACCGCCGCCGCCGCCGCCTGAACCCGGAGTCGTACGCCGGGGACGCGGTAAAGTCGGGCTCGCGGAGTGAAAAGGGCACGCGGGACGAGAGACAGATCAAACGGCCGCCGTCCCGCGTCTGCGACCGCGACACAAAAGAAGATATTATTTCGGAACGCGAAGTGAACTGCCGCGGCGGCGCTGCGGGAAAGCGCGGCGCGCCGTATACCCGCCGTCGCGGAGCGTTTGGGCGCGCAAAACAAACTTCGCTGCGGTGGCGGCCGCGGACGGGACGCGGACGCGGACGCCGTTCGGGGGCCGCGGAAGTTCGCCGCCGCTGCCGTCGGATGAGCAGCAGCTGGTGCCGCGCCGCGCGCTTGATCAGTCGAGTGTCAAATCTCGGTGGCAAAACGTTTCGCCCGTCATACTACCCCTCCCACCACCCTCCGACGCCCCCAAGCCACCCTGTTTATGTATATACGCATATACTGAAAACCGTTCCGTTTTCACCCCCGCCGCCTCGTATAATATAAACTCTGCCATCCCCCAGACACAATAAATATGTATACACACCCGCGTGTATTATGTGTATAGTAAATACGAACGCCTTTTGTACAAAGGGAGGCCCGCGCGGAGTGCACTCTATGATTTCGAACAAACGGCCGGGAGTAATTCGTATTCGGGCTTTTTAATAAATATTATGATGATTTTTTATTTATTTTTTTTTTTTTTTTTTTAAATGACGTTGAAGAGCGAACGTTTGAACGTCGATTTATCGCGCACGGCGACAATCATTGTGTGCCCGCGTAGACTTACTGTACATACGCATGTACATACGATATACGGACTTTTGTACGCCGCAAAAAAAAAAAAATAAAAAAAAAATAATACAATAAAATACTTTCAGTTTGAACGTATAAGACAATGGATTCAACGACGAAATACAATGAAATGTGACCTAAAAAAAAAACAAAAAAAAACTGTTGAACGTTTGCGCGTGCACGCTTATATACCTATATATAATAACCTATACAGGGTTGATAATAATCGTGGACGTTCTCGCGAATCGATTTCTTTAATGGAAACAATCAAATTATATAAATGAACGCCGCTTGTCTATACCACTTGCCCTCCATACCCTAACCGATATGATCGAAAATCAAACGAAACAACAATACGGGGGTAAAACTATAAAAGGATCACAAAATCGATTTTATTGGGATGATTTTTTTTTTCTTTCAGTTGGTCAAACGTTTGAATTCGTTTGGATTGTATATTATGTAGAGAGTGTTAAAAGTGAAAACCTTTACCTAATATTAAAATGTACGAAATAAATTATAAATAATTAATCGCCTTCTTCAAGTTGCGCAAAAGAGACCAAATATAGCGAACATCCCGTCATACATCGCCATCATTTCGATCATTCGATGTCCGTACTCTCGAAATATTCTTCTCAGATTGCCATTAATATCTTTCTTGCCTACGTCAGATCTTAGCACCTCATTCTCGATCTTGTATCAGATCTTCTCTTTACCGACTTACTGTAATCCTTTTCAGCAATGTACGAAGAAATACGTTTTGGTTTGCAAACCAAAACGTGTCTTGACGTCCTGTCCATTGTAATCTCTTATTTCTGGCGGTTTCTATAGTACTTCAACAATGTTTGGCTTCTAACACAACGATTTCAGTACTTCGTTAATTCTAGTTCCCTATTCATAAATCTTCGTATCTTTTACGAGTACATAGTTCCGAAATTTCCCTCTAAATTTAATAATTATATAATATATTGGCAAGAATATAATATTGTACATCGTTTCGATTGTAATAATAATCTATTAATTTATTTTAAAACAGGGATTATAATTTATAATCTTTGAAAAAAATAACATCAATTATACTCATATGAATTTGAAACGTCGATCTATAGTTAACATTTTTTAATGCCCGTCAATCTATTTGATTTTCGTACCTATTTAATCACAACGCGCGATTAGTGATTAAATTTAATATGCCACGTACGCGCTGGTAAGTATGGATTTTTTTTTTCTACTATATTAGTAATACGACCCTCTTTAATACTATAATATGATGTACATGTGAAACCCCTTTGAAAAAAAAAAAACGTGTTTGTGCGACAAGGGTCTTCTATATAATATTTTGATCAACTATTTAGATGTAAATTTGATTTAAACAGTACCTTACTAACTTTGAATCGGATAATAAAACGATAATGTTATTGTATTTATCGAACACCGCCCTAACCCCTTTTATTCTGAAGGATAACGCCGCAATATGGTTTCCTACTTAGTCTATTCTATCAAAACAAATTGATTTGTGATTTACCAATTTTGTACGTTTAATATACATTAACCTATTTACACTTTATTTATTATATTATGTTTGAATTATTATTCTTGTGTCTATGTTTTTTTTCTCTCGAACGGGTAATAGGATATTTTATTATTTTGAACGAATAAAAAAACCAATACTGACTTATTAATCTCAGTGTAAAAACTTAAAAATTACATTTTGCATATAATTTTTATATCAATTTTTATATCAATTTTAAAAAGCTTGATAACTAAACACATCAGACGTTTTTTTTTTCAACGAACATTTTTTTTCTCATTAAAAGTTACCTACTCTATATTTATACAGTTTATACTTAGTTACACATCCTGTAAGTTTTTAATTCGAATAGTTCGAAAATGTTGGAATTATGATCAAAATTCATCGTCAACTAATTTATCGTGTAATCTTCTCTGTAGATCTCCAGACCCCTAGGGAACATAACATTTCACGACCCCCCAATCCTCCATTTTTCTTTATACCTATTGATTTTTTCTTTTCAGTTCGAACCTTCACCATATTATTCCACATTCTTTTTATCACATCTTCCTAACTGTTTCAGGAACTTCATAGAGGTATTTCTCCCACGTGAATTCTGTTCTATTTTAATCAAATATATTATAATTAAAGAAGAACTGATATTTGCAGTGAATGTGCTACAGTTGTAAGTGGGAAATTGATATGGCAGGATACATAAAGTTATTCAATTTATATCTGTACATAATCTGTCGATAAACTATTCCTAATGAAAAACGACTTTTAAGTTATTTAAAAATTATAACTTGTATTAAATTTTCAAGAATTTCTGTTAGGCTAAATAATTGTATCCATATAATATTTACCGAATAAAAACTAAAAAAATAGAAAAAATAGCGAATACCTCATAAATAGACAAAATGTTTTAAACATGTTGCCACGTTTAGAATTGGCTAATATAAGTATTCTACATTTTTATAATTATTTTTAACTGATTTACAATAAAAAAAAAAATTTTAAATAATAAAATATTTGTAAGTACCACAAACTTGTACGTTTTTCGCAATTATTAAGAAAGCCAAACGGAAAAGTAAAGAAAAACGACTTTGTAACACACAAACTAGTAAACATTTTCTTTCAGAAAATATAATATTCTTGAAATTTAGACCAAGATTTCTAGTAGAAAACGAAAATTGTAAATATTTAGAATAATCAAATTTGTATGCCGTAAATATTTGTTCGTTTTCTCTACACGGTTTTTCCCCGGCTTTTTCCAATTATTATGAAACCCGCCTAGAAAATCAAAAAAATGTCCTCTCTAATGCACCAACTAGACTTAAAATTCAACTAAAAATAGCTCTCGTTAATATTTGATCTGAGCACGATTTCTAATAGAAAAGTTTTTACAGACACAAAAAACAAAAAAACAAAAATAAGCACACGTTCCACTCAGAATATATAATATAAATCTTCTAAAACGTCATTGTAAAACCTATCTTGAATCTAAAATAAATGACACCAAAAACACATTTTAATTCACTTTCACCTAGTGATATAAACTTTGATATTTACTAACTGCTATCTTGTTTATCTCGGCGATTATCGCCTCTCACGTGTTCGTAATGTGTCAGCAGCAGCATACATAATTTTGTAGTTCAGAAACTATATAATTATATCGTAAATATTTATTATTATTTAAAGATATAATATATTATCATTTGTTTTTGTGCGAATAACGAAATAACATTGTCTCCGTAAATAATGAAAACAAAAAATGCTCCGGAAAACTAAAAAAAAAAAAATATCCTCGTCGTTAAAATGGTTTATATTAAACTTTGAATATTAGATAAGTATACCTAACAAAGATTAAGTATTAAAACTCTACGGTACTCACTCGGGGAGTGGCTGGTAATATTGCAAGCGTTTACTTTTTAAATACGTGCCACGTGTAGGTATACAACGAAAACTTTATATCGCTCACGGTGAAACTATTTAGTTATTAATCCCAACTTCGGTACCCTATAACCATAATTATTTAGTGTCTGCTATATTATAATGTTAATGGAAATGGAATATACGTTACACAATTTATATATTATTATGATGTATTTAACTATTTGTAAAGTGCCGATGAAGTGTGTAGTCGCTAATTTTTAATTATACGACATAATATTATATTATTATTCAGCGGACTATATAAAATAAGTATCAAGGAAATTTAAACATTTATATTCGTTTTTTGTCGAACGTGAAATAATTATTGATAGTTTTTTAAACAATATTTATATAACAAAACGAATTAAAACCGATTGCAAATTGCAATGTCAGTTCATGGAGTGTTTTTTTATTCGTTGTAATTAAACCATATTGTCAGGACGACTGTAAATTATAGGACAAAATTTAAAAAAAATAAATTAAATAAAAACGATGTTATATCTTCATTAAATATAATATATTATAATACTATCATGCGATTGTCTACTTACAGATTATTTTACTCGTAACGAGATTTAAATAATTATAAAAACGTTTCGCCCGTAAATCGAAAATATTTTATATATTGTATGAAATTGCATTTAAAAATGAAAAATGAAAAGCCTGGAAGAATTTATACAATAATAATACATTACAGTCTGTGCGTATACGGTTAGCGCGAGATTCTCGTCGAGATTAGCCGGTAACAAGGTTGCCACTTATTATTGGTCGAAAATGGACATAGCCTATTGATTTTTGCGGTCGCTAAGGTTATACGGCGGCGAAGGGAGGGGCGCTAAATCCTAAAACGACACGGGCTAGAGCCGAGTAAGGAGCAACTTACAGAACAATCCTGTTAAGTTGTTCATAAAGCGAAAAGTAATTCACCAAGAGTGGAAATTGACGTACAAGAAGATTAAATGGGATGCACAATCCCAGATGCCGTTCCATTTTAGGATTTAATACTACCAACGGGGAGGGTTGATCAAAGGGAAAACGTCTCGAATTTTCTATTCGCCGGCGTGTGTATGGAAAAAAAACCCATACAAATGTCTCTCGCGCATATGTGCTACTGCGGATAAACGCGCGGAGAATTCGATATAATATTATATTATATAATATTTTAAATAAAACTGCCGAGATTCAGAAAACCAATAATATAATATTATATACTCGCATCTCTAGTGAAAATTAATCAAAATATTAATATTATACTTCATATTTCGACAAAAAAAAAAAGAAAATATGTCTATTTATACATTCAAACGCGCAATACAAAAAGTTTGAACGATACGATAATAATGATGATCTACTAAAATCTACTAAAAATTTATAAAGATGATAATTTTAAACGAAAATGTGAATATTATAATATTTTAAATTCCGAATGTTACGTTAAAAACTATTAATGTTTAACAAGGTTGCTCGAATTTATTCATTCGCCTCGTTATTAAATAATATTAATAATGTATTATACTCGTGGAAATCACTCAAATATTAATAAACAAGTTAGAAAAGCCAAAGCGAGCGTGCAAAGTTTACTGTTTCTATAAACGTATTTTAAACAACAAACTGTAATCCCATATTATACAATTTTGAAAGAATTCTGTAACCTGGTCGTCTTAGTATTACGTTTACGTGTACACAAACCTAAATAAATTAAGTATCTTAAATATTTAAGATTGACGACCGGACATTTTTAAAATATTCTCAAAGCACTTATATTACGGTATCAGTTTTTTTTTTTTTTCTAAAACCGGTTAGTACGAATTTATATTTAGCACTTGTATTTAAATTAATATTTTATTAACAACCGTAACTATAATGTACTAGTACTCGTAACCATACGGACAAACGAGTATAACGGCGAAATAAGGTGTTGTTTAGCTTATGTTTGTTGAAAACCTATTTGACTCAATCGCAAATTCAGTACCTAGGTTACATAAGACTATCGCTTGGTTTTTTCGTTTTCTATGTTAGTAATAATTCAACAATACATGATGTTTTTGTCAACGTAAACCATCAATTTCAACAATTTTTTTTAAGTCCTGCTCTTTTTACCTGAAACGGATTTTAACTTCAAATTTTTAAACAAAACTCCCTCCCCACATTCAATCACATATTCTAATAGAGAATATGATTGAGAAATATTTATACGCGTAACTCCATAATATCACATTTACTGTACCTATATGAGATATAACAGCGTAGACCGGACGAATAGGGATGGGTAATAAATTCCGATCGCTTTCTGGTTCGTCATAAAAGAATCACTATGTATACTATGGTAATTATACGGTTATAATCTATGTTGTATAAATAAATACATTTTAGAATATTTAAATGAAATTGGAGAGAATTAATAGAATCTAATTGGTTGGATGAAAATGAAAAATAATATGTATTGCGTAGAAATTTATAAATATTTAGATTTAGAAATGAATTTATTTGTTTTTAGATTTTGAGCAGGGCGAGGAATGTAGGTATTGGTTTTACAACAACGTTTATTTTTTTTTTTATATGAACACATTTTCTACCAGAAAGCTTGCTTCGATTAACAAGTATAGCATCTTTTCTGAAAGGAAATGTTTTCTGGGTGGTACTTTAAAGAGGTAATTTTTTTTAAATTTTCATTAATGTTCGAGATAATGAGGAAAACCTGATTCTTTACACATATTAAATATTTTTTGTATATTTTTGTTTATTTAATTTAATAAAATAATACTACGCATTACAACGTGAATACGACAAAATTCACAAAATTCACACAAGAATTATGTATTATTGCGATCATTTCGGACGAGGAAACCGAAGAAGAAGAGAAGAAGACTCCGAAGAGACGAAATTGGATGCATGAGACCAACGGCCAACACCTATAGTTACGAAAGGAATGAAACTTACATTAATCGACCTAATGATAAAGTACTAGAAAACTTACCTATGCAAGGTGGTAATGCTACAAAAGATACCTTTTATTTGAGAGAATAATTCAAGGATTATTTTAATTCAGAGGTTGGATCTGTATCGTGGCAAGAAGGGATAATTTAGAATTAATTATATCGAATTTAATTATTTTAGGCATGATATATTGTGAACAAATAAAATATACAACCAATGCAAGTATAAATAATATAATATAAATAAAATATTAAGATGCTAAAATGTATAGGTATTGTTTCACGAAGTGACTTACGATGCGACTTTATTTTTATAAATATTTTTTTTTAAATATAAATTACCATCTGATTTCAATTGTTCTGCTATTTTACTCCAAATTTCGTTTTTATATGAAGTGTCCATATATTTTGGATTTGATAGATCGTACAGCACTTATATTGTCGAACACATTCGATAAGATGTCATCCATTTCGTCTACAATTGTCGTCCGTCAAAACAAATAATATCGATGACGAGAATTCAAAAGTTCTCGGATCTATGACTGAAGGGATACTGACGGATCGGATTCGGATATAAAATTGATGAGTATAGATTACGCGATCAAAATTTAGCGAAACGTTATTTTCCATGACGGAGACTGATCCGATTTCTCGGAACTGAACCGTCTAGTGACTGATATGTATGAATAGACCTTTAAGTTGTTATTATTTAAATTTTTTTAAACAATTATTGTTGTCTTGGAAACGCATATTGTTGAAATCATTTTACTATAATATGGTATGTATATTGTTGAAAAAGCCATGCTATATCATCTGCATTCCGCTTAGAATCATTTTTCGTTAGAAATGGTTTATCGTTGCTCGCAGATATACATTGAATTCCTGTCTGTGTCTTACCTTCCCAACTTCCCACCTACAACAGCAACTGCACCCACGTGCGAAATATATCTGTATCTTTTCGTTTTACGATTTGACCTCAAATAAGATATAATCGTATCTGTAACAAACTTTTGACGGAAATAAAACCACATCGTAACCGATTTATTCTATGATAAAATCACGCGGGTTAGAAGTTACCGAATCCGTCTTCGTGTATGAATAATAATGTTGAACTGCATGCAGGCAGTTTCGAACGAAATCATTTTAGCATCATGCTCGCAATATTATTCGAAAATTGTAATGTAATATATTTTGTTAGAATATTAAAAAGTGCAAACAGTAGGTACGTGTGTATGTGTCGTACGAGTGTCTAAACATACATAATATAAGTATTGCGACAAAATACATTTCGAAATAAAACATTTTGTTTTATCTTTTTTTTTTTAGGGTTTAGGTATTATTACACTCTCCTGTAACTATATTATGCCAGGGACGTAGTAATAATAACCGACTGCTTCTATATGCTAGAAAAATGATCATTATAATATCCTCCCCGGTAAATATATGTTATTAAAAACGGTAACTTTCCCGCGATACGTTATTAAAAAAATAAAATATAAATATTATTTGTAACAACCTCTTTTTATTCTTCGGGGAATAGAATTAGGACAATAGTACATTATTGAATAATGAATATATATATATATATATATATATTTGAGGGTTATTTTTTTTATTATTATTTTTTTTTTTTTAACACGCCCGGAAAATATTTTGTTCGCTAATTTAATTATAAGCGCGCTATTCAGACAAAGATAGGTATAATATTATAGGTACAAATTACTCGTTGTAATTTATTCTCGACAGTTTTATGTGTTATAATATTACTTCCGACTACTGCTACTGCATTCCGGTGTAGAACCGTTTAGATTATTTAGTGTAAGTATATACGTATATAACTGCAAATATAAATGAAACAATTTTTTATTATTTTTTATTACGTTTTGGCGGCAGTATACTTATGATACTATCTCGGTATATGACGAGGTCCTCGGTTGCCATTTTAACCGACTTCGAAAAGAAAATTAAGAGTTTCTTTGTCAATTTGATACTATACCTACTAGAGGTTAGTGTTGGGAAAAATTGTGTCTAGATAATTATTCGAATAAATGTGTATTGGAAAAAGAAATTATTCGAATTAAAATTTATTCGAATAATTTTCTAACATAAAACTCGAATAATTTTTGTTTATTTTATTTGTTTACATATTGATTGGTAATTTAAAAATAATCAATTTTATTTTTTACTGATAGACCGGTATTAAGGCAGTTAAGATAAGCAATACGCATCACATGTGCGATTCGATCGCATTAGATAGATTTAGACTTTAGACTATAAAAAGTGCAGTATTTTTGTGTAGAGCTCAATATTATGTTTGAAAATTATTCAAACGCATTTTTATTCGAATAATCAGTTTTAAAATTATTTGAATAATTGTAAAAAAATCGTTCGAATGGTTTCTTATTCGAATATAATTTTATTTAAATAATTATCTAAATAAAATTCTATTCAAATAATGCCAAACTTGGCTGGATGTAAACATTTTTAACACTTAGATTCCATACGAATTCCCTAATTTTCACAAATATTACAATCACAAAATATCAAAATATTCACAGTTATAAACGGCCAATTTGTATGTATTTAATATTATACAAAGCCCGTTTTACAATACTCATTAAAACTTTATTTTACATTTTGTATGGATGCTATCGTAGCATCGTGTTCGTTGAATCGCATATAAATATATACATAACGATTAAATACGTGTCATTTCTACTATTTCAGCTATATTTATGTTCGTTAGACGAGGATTCTTAAACCGAACGAATTAATGCACCTAAATAATTGATTTTTTTTTTTTTCATAAAAGCGTAACGAAGTAATTTTTTTAGGGAACAGAAGCCCGATTAGACTTTACAATAAAATCGTATTTTTTTTTTTAAATTTACACAAAATAGGCCGCTTGGTCGACTCGGGTATGAGTTTAACGGACAATCTGTCACTACATAGTTTCGACCCTGCGATATTCCATCGCTATAATTTGGCTATAAATAATAACAATAATCTATTTCAAATTTCAAATTGATATTTGAAAACGTTCATTTCTCGACCGTATGAACCCATGAATCGTCATTCGTTTTACTGTGGTGAATTCCAATTAACCAGGCGAGTTGCAAAATTACTCCGTCGTTTACCGTCGGCAAAACGATAAAATCGCAAAACGCGTGCGACGACGAATAATAAATTAATTTGTATACACATAATTGAGACGGTAATAATAAAAATAATATTATCGTTCTTATTGCGGTCGCGTGTCATCGCCCCGCGTACACGAGTACGATATTATTTAAGGGGACCATATGTCCGTGTGTACACGTATAATATATATAGCGTTAATGCGGTCTGCGGTCGTCGGGAGGGGAGAGGCGGGGTGAATTAGTAAAAAAAAAACTCGGTTATCTGGCACATGTCATCTGTATACATATTACCTATATAATATACTTACCGGGGCTGCAGTATACGACCACCGAAAGATCCGGTCGCCTAGATAGCGCTGATAATTTATGCACTGCCCCTCCCCTTCCCCCCGCTATACCGCTCCAGTCTAAGATTGTTGTTCGACTCCCCCAAAATCCCGTTCGCGCGCTACTAATGATTACACGGTTCCTCGCACGCCGCCGCCGGGAAACCGTGACCGCCGTCTGTGGCACGTGGCCGGTGGAATACCAACGCCGCCGCCGAACGGAAACCAAAACGGTCGCCGTTTGCCGGCAAATCGCACGCGCACAAAACGATACGATAATAGTGATAACGGTTGTTTTGTCAATACGACATTCAATTATTATAAATCTATACTATGGCTGTCAAGCCCGTCGGAGAAATCCCGGTCATCAGAACCCATCTGTCTGAACCGGTGACGTAATCGAGAATACAAGCACGACACAAAAAAAATCTGGGGGGAGGGTTCATACAAAAATGTGCAATAATTAATATAACCGATATTATCAATATTTGTAAAAAAAAATATCAAATTGATATAAATAAATTGCACAACTATTAATTTTCGGGGGGTCAACCCTACGATCATATTCATATCCCGTTTCGCCGCAGCAATATCATTTCGTCGGCGTCCTATCTCGACGAATTTATTTTCTAAATAAGCTAATAATAACGCATTTTCTAAATTTACACGAAACTGATTATGCGCGTGCACCTAATCAAATCATAATATATCAATAATCGAGAAATAATTGTCTGTTTTTACTTTACGGGTACTTATAATAGCATTACATAAGCGGGATCTATATGCCACGATACTTTGTAAAATCATCATAGATATCTTACACATTTATTTTTATTCGGAGTAATTGACTATCACTTAAAAGTTACAAGTTACAAATTAATTATATTTATGTAGGTTTTTAAATATATATCAGTTTTCAGTCAATAAAATGACGTATCATATTTTAAACTAGAGAATTAGAAAATTCCATATAATAATAACAATAATAAATAATCGTATAAAATAATATTTCATTTTCTGGTAACTGTCAATTGTTATTCATTATATTTCATGGTTCTACGACAATAGAACGAAAATATAAATATATAATAATATCTTATATATAAAATGCCACGTGTTTGTGGTCGCATTCCTCCGACACGGCATGACCGATTTTAATGATATTTTCTTTTGTGTATTTTGTTGATAAAAAAATACGCCGTAAAGCCATTTTTTAATCGTGATTTTAGTATTTTAATTCGGTTTTTAGGTATTATTGAATTTCACAATAGAACACATTTAGTCCGCCGAAGGTGGACTACCCACTTTCCACCTATTTTTTTTATTTGTTATTATTCATTACCGACACGGTCAAAACCAAAAAGGAATATGGGTAAAAAATGACATGGGCAACGCTGGGCGGGACAGATAGTTATAATATCATTCAATTAATAAATAGTTATACTTCATAAATTCTTGTTATGAAAAATTATAATACGCGATAAAAAAAAAAAAATTTAAAAATGTTTTAAATAAAAAATTAGAAATAAATTATAATAATGTATATTTTATCTATCATACTTGTAATCACAAATCGTACGTGATACCTGTTAAATATTGAAGTGGCAGCATCTTATAATAGTCGTTAACAATATGAAAAAAATTTTAACAAACAATGATACACACTTATTAATACTCCAGGGTTATATTGAATTTCAACAGTATGCTTTTTAATGTTTTCGACTAGGTAAAACTTACTTTCGTTTCATTTTGAATGATGTCAGTAATGTGATTAAGATCGGAGGGAGATTTAATAATTTAATTATATTTTATATTAAACGTCACTTACGTAGTTCATCTATACAACATTCAACATCTTTTTGTATTTTTTCTCTGCGATATAAAAAGTTATTTAATTTTGTCCAACATTTTCCTTGCTGTAACTGAATTCAAATCTTAATCGCAAAACTTATCGAATCCTGAAATATTAGACTGCAGTTTTCTATAGTACCTATGTCCTATATAGTATATAATATATATTATACTTACGGCTCAGGGGCATATATAAGGGAGCGATCGCCCTCTCCTGGGCATTGTTGAATTTTTTTCATGCATAAGTTTCATGCACTTATTTATTTTATTATTATAAATTAAAAATTTAAAAAAAAAAAAATTAATTTTTTTTGTGTGAAAATGATTATCAATAACTTGTCAAGAGATTGATGAGAGATTAGAGATATAGTGGCTATCATGAACATATTACAAGTATAATTATTATATTGTGATAGTTATTATGATTGTTGTCTGTACTCTACAACCGTTGTCCGTGTTATTAACTATACTGCTATTTATTATTCTGTTTTCAAGGAATGATGACATAGAACTATGATAACAATGTCATAACAAAAATTGATGAGTTTTAATGGAAAGACGGTCATGGTAGTATCCAATTATGGAACTGTAGGTTTGCATTAGTTTTCGGCGTTTGTGTTAGCAGTTTTCATTATTACTCAATACTGAAGTTCGCAATACACTTATACACAAAATAATGGCTATATATAATGGCTTTTAATAGTTATTAAAGTAGGTAGGAATCAATCATTCAAGTTTTTAGCAAGCGAAACGATCGAAGAATTTGAACTGCCGATCTATTTATAATCTATAGCACTGCCGTTTATAGACATACAATTTTATAACTAATAACTTATAATTATGATTAAATTTCAAATTTCGCCTCTGCTTCGGCCCGTGTAAAATATATAGAAAACAAAAGTTAAAAAATAATTCATGAAATGTTTGTGCGGCATTTAAAATGACAGATTTTACGCTCTTTATGTTTTCGCTCTTTTCCTTTCGCACATTTGCGTTCGTTCTATTGATTTTGATCTATTGTCGGGATATCATATTTTAATGATATAACTATGGGAGATTTATCAATCGACAACTTCAGATAGTATTATACTAAGATATGTTTTGAAATAAAAATAATTTGAGAATAATGCGGCTAAATGAAACGGTAGCAAAATGAGAACTGAATAGTAAGCCCCAGTCGCGATATATATTTTTAATCTCCCAATATGTTTTCGGCTTAATACATAATAAACACGAAAGTAAGAACATGGTGATTGATTACTCAATATAATATCGACAAATTCAAGTTAAGTGCTAGCTTGTAAAAAAAAAAAAACGATACGTCAAGCTAGTGTTTAATTTTTAATTTTTCGACGCAAAAACTTTTTGACAGTTTAAATCCGCTAAAAGAAGTAATGTTAACTAAAAAAAAAAAAGTGATGCAATTAATACGGTTTAAGTACCATATCATTATAATAATCGTCAATCTACTAATTATATAATATTTTAATATTAAGTCAACGAATTATTAAGAATAATTTTTCCGTAATGCATTTTTTTTTTCTATGCCAAAGTACCGTATAAAACAAAAAATGAAAGAAAATGCTTTTTATACTGGCGTAATATCAATTTGATTCTATCGTGAGGAAAATAAGTACTTCAATCAGCTTACTAATGAGTAATAATTCATTTTAAAAAATTCAAATAATACAATTATTGTGATAAACATTTTTACCCCCGAAGAACTAAAACTAGATACTCTAAGAACTAGTACGTACAGTCTCTGCAGACTCATAATAGACGGAATAGATACCCAGGGGTGGCTTCAATGGTAGTTCTGTGAATCTGAAGACTAGCAGTTTTCTTTTTTTTTTTATGACGTTAGATAACTAAATATAAAGTAGGTGCTCGAAGTAAAATCAGTTGGATTATGCTAAATTGTTCTACACAACGTTAATTTAATAATAACAGTGCAATATATATATATGTTATTATACTTTTATAGTATGATTGATTTTAATGTGACATGAATTATTTATGTCCAGTGACTTTGATTTCAAATGAGGTGCTTGGGAGGAGTTGTAGGGAATACTGAAATACACATTTTTTGACAATTTTTATGTGTTTAACTTTAAGATTCTGATCGGAGTGAGTGGAGGTTTTACTAAGATGTTGCACAATGTAACTTGCGCATTTTCATAATAAATGTAATGTGTATTTTAAACACCAGATTTGGATAGGCTGAATTTTTAAAGTCATTTGACCTTTAAACTATGGCTTTTAAACTCAAAATAACTGAATGAAAATGAGTTAAATTCTCAATTTAAATGGTCAAAACTACCGAAAAAAATTCGGCCTATCTAAATCTGATGTTTAAAATACATATCAAGGCCGTGTCTAGGAGAGTATGAGAGGTATTCACGCATTAAATACAGCGGTGCCAATGAAAATTTTTAAAGTTTGAATATTTTTATGATAAACGTATGAGTGAATGACCAACAGACAGGTTGAACCTTTATTATTTTTTTTTTGTCCAGGAAATATGTTTTTCTGTTACCTGGTGCCAATTTTTCTAGGCATGGCACTGATACATATTACCATATAAAAAAAAAAACAAGTTGTACAACGCATGTTCACAATAAAAAGACTAAACATTTGAAAATTGACAAAAGAATTGGTATTTCAGTATTCCCTACAGGTAGAGCTCCTCCTGAAAATCCTATTTCAATCCGAAGTCACTGGACAGAAATATTTCATGTTATCTTTAAAAGGAACCACAGGGTTCAAAATGGGGACGTGTGTGGGTTTTTCATTGATAAACGGGTGGGCGGATAGGCGGGCCGGATAATTTCACCAGATTCGATCGTGAGTTGTGAATTCGCGACCTAAGTTCGCGACGTCACTGCGTATTAGGCACCATACTAAAATATTATACGGCGAGTGTAAACTTTTCCGTCCGTGCATATTATATCGTTTACACAAAGAAGAACGGTCTGTTATACGCGCGTTACACTATAGGTAGCTAGTATATTATTATGTGCACGTATACATAGAAGGAGTAAAAACAAAAAAAAAAAACAAAATGGTTTTTTTTTTAATACCCGTACGCGTAGGCAAAATAAATATATAGAGAGAAAAACTTATAATAACACAGATGACGGAAAATGATAACCGGGATATATAGAACAATGCGTTTGACCGGAGGGAAGGAGTCAGAGAGGGAGAGGGACAGGCGTCGCTCGTGCAGTTCGTGTATGCGCGTTACACAGACGATTGCATTTTCCAAATTGCAAAGGTCTTGGGCGTCTCGCTCCCCCCCCCCCCCCCCCCGCCCACTACTCCGCTGCCCCTTCTCTCGCGTATAGTTTGCATTGTAAGTCCGCACGCAAATTTACAATTCGCAACCATTGTCTCCGGTTCGGTCTTTATTTATATGTATACGTATATACGTGTGTTGTATAAGGCAAAACAATACCGCAAAGGTTCAACGTTACCACTTTTACCATTATCAGAATTATTATTATTATCATCGTTGTCATTTTCTTTTCCGGTTTTATTTTTTTTCTAAAAGAGCAAAAATGACGTACAATACTTATATATAATATCACTGTAGGCGACAAACGCACAAAGACGATTTTCCTACAGTATACTATGTAGGTATTATACCGTCAGACACTGTCTGTGTTTTTTTTTTCGTATACGATTACACTCTGCGCATATTAGTCCCGCCAGATGTATTCGTAATTAAATTGCGCGCTGTTAAAAAGTCACGTTGACTACCGTACTAATAATATATTAAACGAAAATTATTCAGTGGCGCGCGTAATTTAGAAATTTTGTCACATTGTGTAACGTATAACATCTATGGACCGAAGAAATAAAATACATTTTTATAAGTAATTTATAATTCAATTTACCCGAAAATTATAATTGAAATCGAATGGCTGCATAAGAGATAATAATAATAATAATTATTATTAGTTTAGGTGCTAATTTAATCTCCTTCGTATTATTGTAGTTCAGATAGGATTCATCGTTTTAAACAATAGAATGTCTACATTCAAGTTTTTTTTTAAATATTTTATTACTAGGTTCGATAGGTTCTAGCACATTTTTTATTTTTCTGACTTGTAAATAAAGACATTTAAATTAAAAATAAAAAGTTTTAATGAAATTTATTCGAAACCTATAATAATTTATGTATATTATTTATTTTTTGTCAATATTTCAGTAGCAAGTTTTTAACAACATATTTTTGTTGGGTTTCTTTAAAATAAAAAATTGAAAAACATATATTAGTTTATAAATGTATTATCTATAACGAAGAACAGAAGGAGCTGAATTAACAAAGAAGACAAAAAGAAGAGAGGAAAGTACAGTTCCCTAGGGCATACCGAAAGAAGGAGCGAAAAGAGCTGAAGACGAACCAAGAATAGAGCCATATAGATGATGGTGAGATAGATAAGAGTAAAGCCAAGAGATTAACGGATCGCCGATACCAAGACGTTTTAAATGTTTGATAAGAAGAGAGTGGTCCACGAGATAGAACGCTTTGAAAAAATTCGTATAAATTACTTCAACTTGCTTGCGATCACGGAACGAGTCATAAATATAAGTAGTGAGCACTAGATTACATATTTTGGTGGATCGACCAAGACGAAATCTATACTGATCACCAACAAGGATGTGATTGAGTGGAGACGTATAAAGTTTAGAACTATAGACTCAAAATGCTTAGAGAGATAGGAAAGAATGGTAATTGGGCGGTAGTTAGAGACAGTTTTAGGATCAACAAATTTAAAAGTCGTAACGGAACTAATTTTTAG
This sequence comes from Cinara cedri, assembly GCA_902439185.1. NCBI lineage: Eukaryota > Metazoa > Arthropoda > Insecta > Hemiptera > Aphididae > Cinara > Cinara cedri. The sequence goes on from CABPRJ010000949.1 coordinate 3,357,990, forward strand.
AGCAGCAGGGAATATACCAGAGTCAACAGAATTACGAAAAAGAAGATAGAGAGGCCAAGCAATAATAAAATCTCTTAAAATCTATTAAAATAATTAAGAGTGAACTTGTAAGCCATCAGTATCAACGAATTTAATGTTCCAGAAGGAACACGATGCGTTACTGACGTCATCCAAAGTAAAAAGAGAACGAGAAAGAAAACGAAATTGAGGGCTAAAAGTACTTGAAGATTAAACGAGTGAAAAAAAAGTGGTGTAAATAAAGGAGAAGAACTTGGAGAAGGGATTAGCAGCATTGGCAGGATTTGAACGGGAGAAGTCTCCATAAACTAAATTAGACGGAATAGTAGAGACCAGAAATAGCGTGGATTTAAAGAGAGTGAAAACTTAATACGAGAAATATAAGAGCGGTAGCATTCCTTAAATTTAAATTTGAAACGGGCATGGAGAAGAGAAAAATAACAATAGTCAGTTAAGTATAGAGAAGATTTGTATTTATCATGAGTTTGATTTTTTAGGTAAACTGGGCTTTCAAGCTTAGGCGTATACCAAGTAGCATAATTAGAGCAAGGAATGTATACTTTGAGAACAAAAGAAATGATAAACGAATGAAAAGCATCAAGGAACATGTATTCATCAACGTTATGTGAACAGAAAGTATGTTCCCAATTCAAATTATACCTGTCCCGCGGCCGGCGTTGCCCGTGCCAATTTCTATAATTATTATTTTATCCATATTCATTTTTGGTTATGGCGTGTCAGAATTGAATGAAAACAAATAGGTGGAAAATGGGTAGTCCAACTTCGGCGGACTAAATGTGTTCTATTGTGAAATTTTAATAGTGTAAATAATAGTAAGTTTTTTTTCCCTCGAATAAACAAAAATAAATAAATAAGGAATTAGATATTCGTACCAAATATACCTAAAACCTCTATTTTTTTATCCCCTTAGAGGTTGAATTTTTCAAAATTATTTCTTGGCGAATGTCTACGTCATAAGAGCTATCTGTATGCTAAATTTCAGTCCGATCCGCGGAGTGGTTTTGGCTAGACCATGATTAATCAGTCAGTCAATTAGTCAGTCAACCATACAGTCAGTCAGTTAGGACATGCTATTTTATATACATAGATTATTTGAATTAAACTGTTTGGTACGATATTTATGAGTTATTTTCGCAGTTTATACTTTTAAATGTAATTATAATCGTATAACTTTATAAGAAATTTAGATAATATACAATCATTTTTTTTGATAAAAATTTGACACCGATGGCTATAGGTTTTTGAGTAATATAAAACGACTAGTTTTACGATACGTGTGCCTGTAATCTTCTTGTACCCGACCCCGTGCTCGATCCTGTAATTTTTCCAAACCTCTCCCGACCAACGATGTTCACCATGCAGAAAAACTGTTTTACTCCCGTTCGTACCTCAAAATCAGGCACAGGATCGTGCATGCAGAAGGCATAGCTATAGGTGTCCTAGAACAGGTCGTTGTTATAATAATTACTCTTCTTCTTCTCCTTTGCGTTTATTCCGACTATATTATTATAATACATTTTTGCTAAACAGTAATACGAAATTTATACGTATTTAAATATCTACCACGCGCTGTTATATCTGAAATACAAATTTGAATAAGATTAATACTCATCGCGAACAAAACTACATTATATTTCGTCGGTCTGATGGTTTACTGTATTATATTATATTAATATACATGAAATCGACGTAAAAAAAAAAAATAATAATAAAAAAAAAAAATAAATAAAAATCCCCGAAAGAATACACGGAATATTGTAAACATATATTATACAAATTAGCATAAGCCGATCGGTCGTCTTGCACGACAATAATCCGTTCGGAATCGATCTTAAACGATAGATACATTTACAATAATATTATTATGTTAAATTTCGTGTACGGATTAAATAAAAAATATCGAAACGTTTGTAATGAGTACTCATTACAATCGGTTCGGTGGGTACGTAACAGTCCGACGATAGTGCGCATATTATTATACATAACGGGAAACTACCTGGGCGGGTAGCGGAAGGGTTGGCGGAGGGAGAGAGACGATATTCCGCCGCGTTGTTATATTATTATTATTATTATTATTATTATTCGTCGTCATTCTGGCCGGTCGTCCCGAGGGCTTGTATAATATAATACGTGCGCGCGTATCATGCAAATTATTATTGTACATTATAGTATTTTCGCGGAAGGAGGAAATAAAAAAAAAAAACAAGAGATTTTTTTTTTCTACCCGAAAACATGCTAGTACACATACGGTTCGCTAAGGGCGTGCGCGTGTTTATATATCAGAGATCGTATTAATTCTTCCCGGGTATGTATTATATGTTGTAATATACTCGGAAAACCAATAGCCTCGGGAACCGTTGCCGCCGCCCCGGATATGTACGCGCATCATACCTGTGTGTCCGTGTCCGTGTCCGTGTGTGTGTGTGTGTGTGTGTGTGCGTGTGTGTGTGTGTGTGTGTGTGTGTGTGTGTGCGTGTATTATTGGCTTGCGCGGCGCGGGATTTCGCGGTCCTCGTTTGGCCTCGCGCGCCGCGGCGGCGGGCGACGATGGCGGGATGACGGATAGGGAGGGGGGCGTATAGGTATACACGCCGGGAGAAAGGAGTACCAACACGCGCCGCTCGCGGATTGTCGTGAAATTCGGTTCTCGGTTCGTGCGTGCGTGCGTGCGTGCGTGCGTGCGCGCGACAGTCGTACTCGTTGGAGGTGGGGGGGGCCGAGAGGAGCCGCGGACGGGGCTTTTATTCCCGTGCAATTTATCAAATTACATCGGACGATCGGCGTATATATGTGTGTGCGCGCGAGCGTGTGTGTGTGTGTGTGTGTGTGTGTGTGTGTGTGTGTGTGTGTGTGTATGCGCGCGCGCGTGTGCGCGATGCGTACACAAAAGCGGAATCCGGCGGGTCGACGGACATTTTAATCGGAATGAAAGCTTATTTCGGGTTGCCGCGGCCGGCCCGGTGACAAACGATCGGCTATACAGCTTTTTGAACGCGGCGGCGGCGGCACCGCGGTTCGTTTTGTACCCGTGTACGATAATAACGCGCCGATATTATTCTATACTTTAAATTACTCCGGAACAATGCGATATCGTATAATATACGCTTTATGTATGTACAGAGTGTCCCACGACAATGCGACAAACGCAATGACTTCTGTTCTATTCAATATCTTTGATATACATTTTTTTTTTCAAGAGGAGGGGACTCAAAATAAACAAAATTAAATTTTATTATAATTTTTTTAAAAAAAAAAATTCAAAATAACCATTTTGTAAAATGGATGTATAAAATATATTTGGTGGTTGAACTTTTGTTAAAGTATGGTCTACGAATTTTTGAAAATTTAAATTATTTGAATCCATTTGAATAATTACCATTATTGATTGATTCAAATTACCTAATAACTATAATATGACGATATTATTACATGGTATTAAGTCATGGAAAAGAAAGTCCTGCCTAATAACTGATAACTGAATAACCAAAATAGGTAAAGACCATACTTTTACAATAGTTTCAACAACTAAAAAAATGTTAAATATCTATTTTACAAAATGGCTATTTGAATTTTTTTAAAAAAAATTTTAAGTCCCTCTTCTCCTAAAAAAAAATGTACATATATAAACTATAGCGGTGGGGCATACTAATTATTTAAAAAAAATGTATATCAAAATTATTGAATAGAACAAAAGTTTAATGCATTTGTCGAATCCGGATGACGATATTTTTAAAACCGATTTATCGCGGATCGAAAAATTTATTATCATTATCCTGCGTTAAAACAATTAGTATTATTATCATTGCTAAACGTAGCTTTCTTGGCTTAAAGTTTTTATAAAATATCATATTTAACCTGCAGGGGCGGATACACAAGAGGGGACTATGAGGACTGGCGGCCCTCCCTTCACACTTGTAGGAACTTAATAAATAAGACTTATACATCATACAAATTATAACTTATATTATAAAAAATATATTTTTAAAGCATATGAAAAGTGAACTATTTTTAGCTGACTTCTTTATCTATTTCCTAAATCCACTCTTGTGTGAGTATAATATGGTTGGTTATACCTAGCTAAGAAAACCGAAATATGAATACACGATATATATAAAACTATAGGTACCATCGGATTTTTAAAAAATAATTTGTGGAGCCGTGAGTCAAAAAAAGGTTGGGAACCTCTGATCTATAGTAATGTAATATTAATCTATAATGTTAGTATTATATGTCTGTAAACTAAACGTACCTGTTCGGCGTTTGTAAGTATGTAGTGATAAGTGTGTACAGTAAAATGCCTAAATCAAAAAACAGACTTTATAGTGAAATTTTTGAAATTACGTCATTGAATATGGTGCAGATATTTTTTCTATGGAAAAAATATGTGATGAGAGAGTTCCAACCGAAAAAAAATTTACAATAAACCAGAACATTGAAAGAGTTAATCATATTGTAGGCGTCAGAAAATTTGTCTTACGAATAAAACGATAATTTCTTCAATTTTTTAAAAAACCGATTTTCTAATTGTTTAAATAAATTTTAATTACTTTTTTTGAAATTTTAAATGCATTATTAAGATTTTTTTTTTACCTTATTAAACTCACAGTCCTAATTATTATAGTCACATATGTATTGTCCGATTGAAAAAGGTGTTCCAGAAATGAATTTGATATGTCGCTCATTTAATAAAATGTAAAAAAAGTATTTGAAAATTTTAACTATTTTATATAATAATAATACATAAAATATGTCTATTATTCACACTAAAATATATATTTTTCAGTAAAGTACTCGCACACCTAATTTAAATACCCTTTTCATTAATATCCGTAGAAATAAAATATCTTTTACAAGTCTGGCAAAAACCGAAACTCACTATAATAATTATGATAACACGATTTTTTTTGTTTAAAATTCCGTCCCGTCTACTCTATAAGTACAGCCCTACAGGTATGAAATCGGAATTTAAAGTTAATAAAAATGGAAATCTTAGTGGTATGTATAATACAGAAAGAATGCTTATACGGGTTTAAAAAGTAATATTATGTAAACCGAAGAAATATTACGATACAACATGATATTGTGCCCTGAACAATTTGTAACTATATATAGGTATAACATTTGAATTTATTTTTATTTTTGGTGTCATTGAAAAGATAATTGTTTTTATCAAGTGTTAAAAACGCGGGCAAAATCTAAAAACTGCGCTTAAAAAAACCTATTTCCTATTATTTTATTTATCGTATACGATTTTGTTAAAATATAGATTAAAACGCAATCATATAGAGAAACTATCAATTTAGACGATACAAATATATAAATTTCAGCGGATAAAACGTGACTTTTAATTTTGGGTTATCACAGGGAAAATTGTAATTAGACATTTTATTTATTTTTAGTATCATTTTTTATTTCAATTAAACACATATAAAATATAATTTTACAAACAAATGATAAAGAGCTGATACTGCTGATAGGCGTGTCACTGTCTCGAAGGCAGAAAGTCAAGGGAATAGGAAATACAGAATTGTTTAATTTATATACCGTGTGCCAGCCACCATTTAGGGTTTTGAATTTCGGAAATCTGACTTCGATGTGCATCCGTTCATCCACTATGTATGGAATTTTGCAGTCGTGCGACAGATTCAATATTGATAAATCATTGCCAATAAAGTAATCACATATGTGCAACACTTATTTAACCATAAGTACCAAATTTGTACTGCATAGTTATGTATTTTGCAAAATAATTTGTTTTGTTTTTTTTTTTTTTTAGTCTAGCCCCCTTCCTATTTAAACAATTCTGGTTACGTTACTGAATTTTGTTTAAATAAATATATATTTAACTTTGAGTAAAAGAAAAGTAAAAGAAAACCGTTCGTTTTATTATGACGTATATGATTTTGCTTTTTTTTCTGACATACCAATGAAAAACTGACAGAAAAATAATTTTCAAAACAAATTTAGTGAAACGCAAAAACTATATCTATGTGAGTGAATGTCATTAAATAAAATGGAAGTATTAAATTTTTTTATTGTATTTAATAAAGGCACTTCCATTTTATAATATTTTATTTTGTAGGTATAACGAATTAATTCATAAGATAAAATATTTAAACGAAATCTGAATTAAACAGTAACAATATCGATAATACTTTTTTTTCTATCAAAATTATTTATTGGTACCTAATTGAAACAAATAAAAAAAAACTTTAAGAAAAGATTTACGGGTTTGATGGTTTTATTTTTATTTTAAATGCTTCGGCATTATTTTTTTCTTATGTTTTTTTTTTTTTTGTTGTTGTTTTGTTTTGTTTTTAAACGAAGTTGAGAAAACTTCGATGGAATTACTTAAAAAAAAAAAAACAAAAAATAAATAAATACGGACAGTGAGAGAGAATAGGAGATGGAAAAGAGAGAAGGGGGAGGAAGAAAAAAAAATGAAACCTCCAATCGTCCGAAGTGTTTAGAGAAAAGTGTTCATGACAAAAGAAAAAAAAGGGCGAGGTGGAAGAGGGTGAAAAAAAAAAAAAAAAAAAAAGAAGATCTTTTAAAATACATTTTCTCGAAATTATCGTAATTGGTTTTTTAGTCGACAATATTATTATTCGAACCCGGGTAGGTGTTAAATACGTCTCCGATGACAAACGTATCCCCTTTGGCACTTTTTGTTCAATCTTTTATCCTCCCGGCATATATATATATATATACATACACACTCGTATTATATTGTTCTTGCTGCAACAGAGGGAGACGAAGCAGTTTCTCGTAATTCTAGACCTTGAGTTATTTTTTCGAAAAAAAAAAAAAAAACTTAACACTCGCTTCTGGCGGCGTTTGAAGACCCGATACGGGTAGTTACTGGGTATGAGATTTATGTTTCGTTTTTTCTTCTTTTTGTCGTCATTTCGTTCGATTCGTTTTTCTTTTATTTATTGTCATTGATTTGTTTGTGTTTATCAAGGGGACGACCGAACGTATGTTCGAAATATCGAATCATATTATACACATAAATACATATATATGTATATTATTTGACATGTCTCCCGTCCCTCCGTGTGATCGTATTCTCGGCCCGTTTATAATCCTTGTTTCCAGTTACGACTATTATAATCCCCGCCCCGTCTCTAATAATAATAATACGCTGTTTGAATAGCGAGCGCACACCCGCGACATCACAAAACACCACTGTCGTCGTCACGAGAGATTAAATATTAGAGAGTTCCGCAATCGTTAATCTATTATTATTATACGATTACAATTTACAATAATGCATTTAAATTGTAAAATCGGAATAATCGTATTCCGTGTAATAATGTTTTGGTTCAAAAGTTAAAACTCCCCGGTAATAACGGCCAACGAAATAAATGTAATGGTCCGTTTATAATAGTCGTATATTACATAGATAACGCGAAACAAAAATCGCCATCGCCTTATACGGTATCCGAAAGACTTGTCGACCGTACGCGATCGTTTTTCCAATTTCCAAATATGTTGCACATCCTCCGGTAATCCTCCGGTAATCCATCGCTACAAATCTTCTGGTTTAATCCACCTCCTGGAGCTTTCATGACCTTTTTTCACTATATTGTTCCTGCCTCTCGACCTCGGTATTCTCAAAGGTTTTTTCCCTAATACGGTCTGTTCTTTTACCTAACTTCTTTACCGTAATTTCTACAGCGGTTTTTAGCTTCTCCATACAATCAAGCACACCGAGGTCTAACCATATTTGATGTTCTTTAAAACAATTATTTTCTTTGAACGTCTATTCAGTTTTTTCTCTCTACAGTTTATCTTTCGTATCCACTCCCTGGGTTTACGTCGATTTTTATCAGTGATGAAGTTTTAGATCACTGTAATATTTACATGCATATTCGTTATTACAGGGCTGTGGACACAGGGAGGGAGTGGTTCCAACCTCTTCCCCTTTACAAAATGAATAGTATCCAAATATATTTGCACTTTTTTTTTTCTCATTTGAATTAAACAATCTCTACATATTTTGCATAATAAGCTTAAATGTTAAAATCAAGGCCAGAAACATTTTATATAGAAGCCGCCTATTGATGACAATCATGGCAAACATTTAAACCTATTATTTACTAATGTATTTAAAAAAAAAAAAATGCATTAATAATAATATAAATATTAAAAATTAGGTAAAGAGTGATAACAGTAGAATATATATTAAACAGTGATAGCAATTGACACAATAAATAAATATTAAAATAATTATAAATGGAAGTTAGACTATGAACCATAGATAATAATATAAGAAATCTGGTTGTACCCGATGTTAAGATTTCTGATATGTTATGATATTATCATTAAATATGGTTTACGGTAATTGGTTATAAGTAAGGTTTTTCATATTCCGTTTATGGAAATCACTACGACAGACGATTGTGTGATACGTAGTAATTGATTATTGTGATAACCGTTAAGTTAGAACAAACATTTCTTAGAATGGACATTTTTTAGAACAAACGATTCTGAGCGGAGTTTAGTTATACAAGATTTGAAAATCGTACGTTTCGTAAATAATTTTCGTTTTTTTTTTCCGTTTTTCCTACATTTTTCCCGGTTTTTCCCATTTATTATGAAAACCTCTAGGAAAATAAAAACAATAAACTTCATAAAGTACCACCCTAGTCAGATTTTCTTTCAAAAAAAGTTCTACGCTAGTTAATCAGAGCAAAATTTTTAGCCGTAAAGTTGTTCACAAAAATACAAAATAAATATTATTGTAAAACCAATACAATCCTCGCTCCACTCAGTACTAAGAATCTAAAATAAAAATAATAGGTATATGTTATTTGTGTTTATTTTTTTTAATTAACACAATGTTATTACTACGATGAACCCCCTCCCCCACTAATATTAAATTCTTGTCTTGGGCACTGTGATATTAATCTCTTGATTTCGAACTAATTACATAAACACACAGAGTTTCTACTTGACTAAATTTACCATAATACCTGGTGTTCTTTATTTGTAGAAGAAGCAGTTTTTTCAGAACTTTTTCATCGGTAAATATTTTTTTCGGTTACTTTCGTGTTTTTTTTTTTACAGCTGATCATTTAAAAGGCATCTGCGTATTCGCTGCAATATAGAGTCTATATTATAGACTACAACAAGTATATAAATTAGATTGGCCAAAACAGACTCTTTTTTTGTTCGATTTTTTAGCTCTTCCAAATTTTTTCATAATTTTTGGATGATATGTTAGGGGTTGCAAGCTACTCTTTCATGAAAAAAGTGATGTATTTTAAATATTATGCAATTGTATTTTAAACAGTAATGGTTAAAGCATAAATAATAATTTTATCAACAATAGGTTTTTTTGATAAATAATAATGAGCATGAATAGACTCACATACCTAAATTATTATTATTTTTTTTTTTTGAATAACTATTATTGACAAATTCGCAGACGTTAGAAACCGAAATTTTCAATAATTATTAAAAAGCAAAACCTTTTTAATACTACCTCTAAATATTTTTTATAAGGGTTTAAACTATTTTTATCGTATTTCTTTACGAACATCTGAGAATTCGTCAATAATGGTGTATCACAAAAGTACACTGGAACAGTTTTACTTTGAAATAAATAGCGTAGGGAGGTTACGATTTTCGCGCATAATAAATTAATGGTTATTTCTGACAGACCCGTTGCGAAGCTGTAGTTCTGTAAAAATGGTTTATTTGTATATTCGGCTATTCGTTAGTAATTGGAAGACTGTTACGATAACTGTCGGAATGAATGACACCGGGAAAGCATAGGTACAGGAAACAATTGGGCGGAGAAAACAAAAACAATTATTGTTAGATATTTTAACGGTCCGTTATAAAACATGTATCGAGTAACTTTATTATTTTTTTTTTTTAAACAATAAAGGTATCTAACGATTCAATTATATCATTGTGGATAGGTTACAACCTTGGCCGCGAAACTATAACTGCGTTTCCAGTATTAAATTGTATAGGGTACTCTGTTGCGAGCCGACATACATCCCCGTATTTATATATATATATATATAATAATAATATTATACTATACAAACAGATGGACGGTTTTAAAAAAAAATGTATATATATATATATATAAAGACAATTACGCACACGTATAATACGTTGACCGAAAAAAAGAGGCACTTACAAAATAACACTGCACCGCGTGCATCACAGAGAGGACTAGTTTGTCAGCTGATGCTAAAACCCGATAAACCATAGAAGGGCGCTCGCGTTTATATACGTATATATAATAATATTAATATAAAGGGTCTACAATGAAGCCATGTGCCCTGTGTCCGCGTGTGTGTGTATTTGGTTTATAGATTTACAAGCAATTACATAATTCATTGTTTACATTCGCTTGTCGCGCGCGCGCGCATAGTAGTAGGTATACACACTGTAGAGAGACAGTGTGAGAGTGTGAGAGAGAGGATGAGGAGGAGTACCCGGTACTTCCTGTTTAATTATATCGTCTGGAGCCGATGTTATTTTGTCGGGGGGAAAAAAAAATAAAAAAAAAAACAAAAAAAAAACCTCACCCTTGTATATAATACCGGCAATACCGCTACTCGTATATACTACGAGCGTTATACGTGTGCGTATATACCTAATAGGTACGCTTACTTTTACACCGGTCATTAGTCATTTCCTACGTTAATTAATTAACATTTTTTTTTCGTTTTTTTTTTTTTTCTCTCCTGTAGGCCCGTTGAATTATTAGCAGTCCATTTAAGCGCATGTCGAGAAATTAAGATAAAAAAAAAAAAAAAAAAAAAAAACTAGAAAAATTCGTAAACGCCACGGCGCGCATCGCGAGAGACCCCTGACCGTGTAATTTATTTGACCGCGACATTTGGCCCCGACAAAATATAGCTATAATAATACTTAATATACTAATATTATTATTATTATTATTATTATTATTATTATCATCATTATTATCATCATTATTACGCGTGCATCCCGAGATGTCGGACTGGTTTCTACACGTTATTATATACACACAGGGCTCGTGGACAACGTAACAGGAATCAGTAAAATACGACTACGAATTAAAACCCTACGCTACTCTCCGTATACTACACTAATTTATAGCGCGACAGTCAGTACCCGACCGGTAGGTATACGCACTATACAATACGCATGCCGGTGTATATTATATATATTTTAAACCCGAAACACATTTAGTCAATTAGAAATAACGGAATTTAGACAATATCATGTATAATAATGTGTTTATACGAAGGTGTAAATAAATTTATAGGTGGCCAATTAAATTAAATTTGATTAATCCGACAAAAAATAAATGTCAAAAATAAACGGTTAAAATTGATCCCTCCCCCCCCCCCATCCAAAGCTACTTGTTCGGATGGCTTTTCGTTTACACGAATAAGAACTGTTATTATTTCGGTATTCTATTTCTACAATAGAAAACATAATACGATGGCTGAATTTAATGCACTTATTTATTTATTCGTATGACATGGGCAATAAAATTATTATGATAGACATTTTAAGTAGTAATAAAAAGGTGAATAATTATAAAAAAAAATATAGCAAAAAATATAAACTAAACATCAATAATATTATATTACAAACAAATATCTAAATTGCTCATCCAATCGGTGGCTTCGGGAGTCGCACTCAAGATATCTTCGAGCTTACCGTTGAATTTTCTCTTAGGGCAACCTTGTATGATACGTTGATATGTTAAATGTTTTGTTTAAAACTACCACAATCACAGCTCCGATTAGAAACAACGATCCATTTGTGCATAAGATTCCCCGCGCTTTTCAGTGACCTGTATGTATTCGGTCTGAGACAGTCCATATCTTCCGAGAGGGGTTGTAGCCAGATTGTTTGCTCAAAGGATTCTTAATGAGGGAAAAGTTACTTATCCCTGATTCTTTCCATTTATCTTTTAAGTATTTTTCTGTAATTACCAATATTGAGTTTAATGCGGAAAAACGCTGGAAAGATGAATGGAAAGAACCAGGGCTAATTAACCCAAGCAAACAACCTAGCTACAACATTTAATGCAATGAAAAACCTTAAAAAAACAACTAAAAAAAAAAAAAAAAAATAGCAACTTCAAAAAATAATACTCACGACCACAGGAAATCCATCGTTATAAAGACGTATTTTAGACTTTGAGTGATTGGTTTAATTATATTGTGTATTTTTTTTTTGTCTGTAAACTATTTTCTCCTAGAAATCTTGCTCCAATCAAAACATAACAAGATTTTGTTGCTTTTTGTTTCTAGCAAATACTTTGGAAAGGTAATTTTTTTTAATTTTTATTAATATTAATAATAAAGAAATACTGGTTCTATAGGTTGAAGAAGATTAAAAGTTTAAAAATAAGGTTGACATTATTGGCAATTGTTTTTATTTATATTTTGTTATTATTAAATTTTATTATTTTATTTTTTGTAATCAATGTTGTTGGAATGCACATTATTAAAAAGGCAATACTATTGACCAAACTTCGCTTGGAATCGTTTTTCGTTAGCAATGATTAATCGTCGCGCACAGATATTAAATTTCCCTCTATATCCTATCTTCTCAACTTCTCGCCTACAACAGTGGCCACACCTGTCTCCAGTATCAGCTTTTTTTTATTAATAAAATATTCTTTGTAAAGCAACAAATAACCGAATGCTATGTAACACTATACTTTTATACAATTATTTTAACTAGAGCGCGGATTTCTATGTAATAACATGTTTTTAATGGATGTATGCACAACCACGAGAGTACGATATGTCAACGATTCACAGTACAAAGAATCTGTATACAAAATTGTATTTACATATAAGTGCATATTTCGATGTTAAGAGAATATATTCATATAAAATCTATCTTTTGCATATTGACTAGTTAACCATTTATGAATTAAAATAGGAATTAAAAAATTATATACATTTTAACCGCTGCGATCAATTTTTTATATTTTATAATGATTTATTAATGGGTACGTCATACGATAGTTTGCAATGCCATTACGATTTGATAATTGACAAATGAAAATGAAATGTGAAAATTATTATTTTATTGTTTATCATAATACGAATACAGTAAATATTACTGATGCACGTCCCGTTAGTCAAATTTTTGATATCTAGTTGTAATTTTGCAGAAAACAAACTACCTACGACCCGAATAATTGATAATAATTTGTTACCGCGTAAGTTATCACATGTTTTTCTCCAATATCGTTTTGTATTCGAAGTCTGATATAATTAAAAAAATTATTTTTTATATATTTTGACTATTATTGCGCTTTGATATACAAGTTTTAATTTAATAAAATGCCGAAACAACGATCTAAAAATAATTAATTTATTATTATTTTAATAATGCTATTGATTTTGTTAATTATTATTTATTCAGTTTGTTTTGCATATAGTTTTGATGTTAAGAAAATATGTTGATTTAAAAATATATTTTTTTCATATTTTAATAATATTTTTAGAGAAAATTACAAGTGCATATTCAAAATTTTAAGAGATATAAGCATCATATTTTGGCTATTTTAAGAGAATATAAATCCACGCTGTAAATGTATAACTAATTTTACTATTAAAGTAATGGGAGGGATGGTAATTCAATTTTTAAACCTCCAAAAGAAACATTCTTGACATTAATTCAATAACTTATTGCACATGTTGCTCACAGTTATTTTTTGGAAACTCAGTACTTTTTTTAAACGTTTTTGAGCGCATTAAATTCACAGCCAAATTATGAATGTAATTTGGCTAATAATTATATTGTTATTATTATAATATATTATATTCTATAACACACAACGATATTATATATATATATATATTTAGTATGTAGTATGTACAATGTACATATGGTCATGATAGTCTACAAATTTTGCAATCAAGTAGTAGGAAACTAATAGTATAACTATTGAATTATCGTACACATGTATGATAACCTGTAGCTACTAATTTACTATCGTACGAGTGATAGTAACTTACACCACATAAATTCTTATAATATTTTCGTTTTATTTTATTGATCGCTGAACTTTCACAGACTCACAGACGTTTATTCTACATCCGAATTCGCCCTTTATGGGTATTTTCGCTAAAACGCTGTCTCTATGATAGTTATTGGCGATGATCGTAATTGGTAACACTTATTGTATATTTGTATTGATAAGTTCTAGACACATCTCATACATAAATAAGCTATGCGTTTGTTTCAGGTAACCAAGAAATAAAATTCGAAATATTTTGTTGCATTTTTTGTCTTCGTTCAAAGTTTTAACATTATTTCGCGACTTTTGTATTTGTAACGTTATTATGTTTTTATTTGTCATTTCAAATAAGAACTAAATTAGTAATTAATAATTTAGTTAGTATGTTTTTTTCACATTCAATAAACTTTTTGGTACATTTAAACATTTATAGTGCATTGTGTATAATATTTAAGCGCTTATAATATAAATGTATTGTAGTTATTATTGTAAAACGAACTGTCATAACAGTAACATTTATATCGTGATGTGATCTAGACTTTATTCCGCGAAATTTTGTGTGAAGGGAGGGTATAGTGGCGATTCCAGAGTTGAATTTTGGGCTGAACTATTACTAATTTATTTGTTGATTGGATTAAGATTTCTGGTAAAAAAATGTATTCACAAACAAAAAAAAAACAAATTCATCATAGTACATTTAATACATTAATCGCACCTCTTCACATTTCTTCTTTGAAAATCTTGTATAATACAAGCGTTAAACTATTATATGTGGAAGTAAAATTTTGTATAGTCTGTAGTCTGGCGGAAGCGAGGTCCTTGCCCCCCCTGGATCCACCACTAGAAGGGCTCTACATTTTTACCTTATTCATTAGAATAAACGTACATTTTTAGACGCTTCAACCAACTAGCTAGTGCTTCTACTCTATTCTAATATGTATAGGTAATAAGAACAAATGAATAAAATTAACTGTATAAATTATGAATGGCTACGAAATTTCGTTTTTTTAATGTTATAACCTTTTTTTTCTGCAATATATAAACTATAGTATTGGTGGTATAAATGCATTTATATTATATACTTTTTTCAATGTATAAAATTAAGGTTTGATGATATAAGTTTAAAGCCAAATTTGTATAGGACGCATTCGCAAATGGTCTACGTCCGTGCAAAACGAGGGTTTCTTTTTGCATAAAAAATTAGAAGTCGTTTTTAGGTATTTTAAGGTTATTTCTTGTAAAAATCAAATAAATCCAACATTGTTTAATTAATTAATTAGTTAACAAGATCTCGGCGGGCGAAAACTGCCGTGCAATAGATCTAGTGCGTTTTAATTACACGCGTAATATAAAAAGCACAAAGTCGCGCATAAAATATTTGATGGGTTTATATCCATAAAAAAAAACTGAAACGAAAAAAAAGTTTAATGCCGGATAATTTGTCTTTTGTACATATAATAGAGGTAATATAAATTACTATACGCTTTTATTTCGTATAATACATATATATATATACATTTTAGTGACCTCTATACAAAGGGTTAAATGTCGAGTTGTTAAAAGTTTATTTTTTAATTACAATTTTATTATATTATATATAGTGCGTGAAGGGAAATTATTCGCGTTGCAGGATTTAAGCGACCTATTTAATTTATTTTAATATACGAGACCGTATGAGTACCGCACACTCGTACCGCGTGCATCCGATTAAACCGCATACGATTTTAAATAAAATAGTACAGTTCCACGTTAATATTATTATATCTGATAAATGAAAAAAAAAACCATAATAAAAACCACATGGTACACCCATTAAAAAAAATAATATGTATATATATATATATATATATTACCACATGAATCCCGGACATTTTCCACACATTTTGACGTCGATAAAACAATTATAATATATAATATTTGTATAAAATTGAATAAAACGTCATATTAAAGTATTTTTACGAATTATTTTCCAAGTGGTTTTTGAAATTTTGTAACACGTTCGTATTATCATCATCGTTTCATGTACATACTGCAACAGTTTAATATTATGTTTAATTTCGTGATATTATTCGATTATTCGATATTTCGACTATTGTCATCGAAATGTATTATGTCTGCTGATATTTGTAAACGGAAAGGTGTCTAGTCTATCATTTGATAATGGGAGGGGGTCTGAATACCGTAGCCTCGTGCTATTCAAGAGGGCGTGTTGTCTCCGGCTACTCGTCTTACAAACATACAACATTGTGTTGTCAGTTTTAATATTAGAGTGAATTGACCCAGTTATTAAAAAAACTTAAAAATTGCATTATTAGTGCCATATTTTTCGATGTTTTAGTTTTTAAGGGAGTTATGAGTACACGAAATATCACGAATAATTAACGTTTATATCTCGCTTGACAATTAAAATATTGAAAAAACACTAACAGCATTACAAAGATAACGTTATTGCCTTCAAGTTTGTTAATAAGCCTATTCACTTTAAAATTAAAACTAGCAACGAAAAGTTTTCCTTGTTGAACGCAATCTTGCTAATCATAAGATTGTAAAACGGAAACGGCATATCATGAATAATATGAAATATCGAAATGTTAAAAGTTTCTTTTCAAAGTCAAAAAAAATAAGGCACTACTATCAAAAAATATAGCGATGATTGTAGGGAACTGCTCATTTTGTTTTAGAAATTATTAACAGTGCGGTAACGTATTGCATTGAAAATAGTGATTTCCGACCATGAACTCATGCGAGTATCTAGTAATGGCATTTATCCGGTAAATCAAGTCAATATTTTTTTAATATAATACTCACACTCAGTTAAAATATTGACGCAAAAACTTGATTTTTTTTGTTTATATTGTATTGATTGTAATAATACTATATTGAAGAGATACGTGATAAATGAACATTCAAAATCAGTTTTCACTTTTTAATTAAATAAAACAGTCTCGTTTAGCCATTCGAAACTAAAA
This sequence comes from Cinara cedri, assembly GCA_902439185.1. Taxonomy (NCBI): domain Eukaryota; kingdom Metazoa; phylum Arthropoda; class Insecta; order Hemiptera; family Aphididae; genus Cinara; species Cinara cedri. The sequence continues at coordinate 3,375,003 of CABPRJ010000949.1, forward strand.
CGTAACAATCAGCCTCATTAACAAATTAATGCAAAAACTCGTCGGTTTCTTTTTATACTTAAAGTCATTCATTTAATAGATACCTATTATACTTGCTAATAATGAACGGACAGAAAATTAAAAATACATTATACCTATATATTTATCCAAATTTTAAGTGGATAAATATTATAATATTAACAATTAATATCGGATAGGGCCTTAATCAAGTGTAAGCCTCATAGATTACAGCCTACGGGCCCGGAGCCAAAAAAAAAAATATAAATTTCAATAAAAAAAAAAAAAAAAATGTTCAATTGAAATCAAGTTTAGCCAAGCAGCCGATAATAATAGGTATATTCTAAACCACGGGTGGCCAATTCAAATGATTTTGTGGGCCACTTTGAAAATGCATTATAATCTCACGGGCCGCACACAATAAATTATTTATATTTGCGGATTCGGAAAAAACAGGTAAAAAAGATTATGTGTTTAATTTCATTAAAACAAACAGAATGAATTGAAATTAACGGTAAATCTTAATTCGTGGCACCGCGTTGTGCGGGCATTCCGGAATATTCTATTGGCACAAAAAAACGAAAACATTTTGCGATGATAAATCTCGCGGGCCGTAAAATTATCCAAGGTGGGCCGCGGGTTGGCCATCCCTGTCCTAAACGAACGCGATTCGCCTACGCCGCTATTATAATATTGTACTATAACGACTATACATATATACATATATATGGGTGGAATACCGACGCCGACGAAAAAAATGCGAGTATTCGATAAATTTTCCTAAAAAAAACTAAAAAAAAAAAAAAAACCAACCGCACGTACCACACGGTATATTATGAAACCCCGTTCGACTGTAAGATAATATAATATTATAAACGCACATAATATTATATTATTATTAATTATTATTATTATTATTATTATATATATATATACTTAGGGCCCCATTAACGGAATTATATTATAAAATACACGTGACCGGCCGGCAACCCCTAATTTAAATCAATTACCGACAAAATGCGCCGTCTTATCGGATCTACCCGGCTCGCGACATGGCGTGCGCCTCATCAATTATTTACGAACCGCACACTCCGTTGCATATTATTATTATTATTATTATTATTATTATTATTACTAGGTAGGTGGGTATATAGGTATGAGGCACCGGTAATTAATAAACTCTAACTACTCGTATTAGAGAAGACACCGGCACGTTGTAATTATTACGTATTAAAATAAGCGCTGTACTTATACGTATAGGTACACAATAATATTATTATCGGCTATTCCTCGCCGTATAATAATTATTATCATTATCATTTTTTTTTCTCTCCCGTGTTTTTTTTTTTCATTCTAAGTGTATTATTATTATATAGGTACTGTGCGCACGCGGTTTGTGTGTTTTTGTACGGCGGCGGCGGTGGCGGCGCGACAGGAGATCCGGTGGATTTCCGAATCCTAACTAACCGGAACCGTTTTTTTTTTCCGTCGCGCACACGCGTATAACATTGTTAATTTCGCGTATTTACAATGTATGTAAACGGACAAAACGGTGCGTGGCTCGTCCAAAACGCAACGATGTTAAAATATTACACGCGTAATATTATTATAATGTTTATCGCAGTTTAGCGCCCGGTGAAAAAAATCCAAAGCAAAAAACCAACAACAACCCGTTTTCCGCGCGGCGTGTCGTATCTACAGTTTTAACGTTATAACAGCGAATTTACCTGTATTATATCGGACTCAACGGGAAGAAAATTATCTGTGTTTGTGTGCTGCAGGTATTTTTAATAGAAATCCGGAGCTTAGCGAGGAATGTATTGGTTTTACAATGGTGTTCATTTCGTTATTTTTTTTTTATTCAGTAAGAAATTTTTTTTTATCAGAAATCTTGCTCTGATGTATAAAGTGTATAGCATCTTTTATAAAAGAGAATATTATGTAGTTGGTAATTTAGAGAAATCGATTTTTGATTTTCCAAGTGGTTAACATAATAATTGTAAAAAAACGTAGGAAAGACGGGAAAATGCATGTACATATATAAAAGAAACTTCACTCCGAATCGTTTTTCGTATAGATATTAATCGAGTTCCCCTATATATCCTACATTCCCAACTTCATTCTTACTCACTCATCGTGCGAAGTATGCCCGTTTTTTCAATTGCGATTTCGAGCGAGATTAAAGAAATTTTGAAATCTTAACGGAATTGCACGTACTCGCATCTAACTTGGAAATTATAATATCGAACAAAAGATAATGTTCTTACGTTTGAGTTTGGTAATAGATCAATTCACTCGTCTATACTGAAACGCGTGGTATACGACATTTGTCGACGAAATTGTATGCTATATTAGAAAGGGCCGGCGTTATTTTAAGTGTGATGTGAATTTGTTGCGAGTCAAAAAATCACGATAATGGCAAAAGCAAATAAATTTAGCGTTTTAAGAAGGAAAGGCATGACGGAGCTATTGTATCCCCATGTGTTCTTAATACCGTCTGAAACGTATATTATTATACGAAAACGTGCGAGTCATTATTAAAGTCGTTGATTATTTTTATTTTTGTAATATTTACTCTTGTCCCTCTCGAAAAAAGTCTATACAGACGTCCATTGGCCACGAGAATCGTTTTAATAGCCAAAAAAAAAAAAAGTTTTCACGGGCTTCCGCGGGAAAAAAATATTTTCAAATAAAATATTAATTACAGTCGTCCGTGTTAGCTTACGGTCGTATATTATATGTTATCAACACCCTAGGGGAAATTTATGTCAATATATAGTAGCGGTGGCCGAAAGGAATAATTTTTTTGGGGAAAATATTCCATTAAAATCGGTTTAGTCTATAGGGAAATATTCCTAACTCCGAAACGCGTATTCGGTCGGCAAAATTGTTTTCAAATATTTTACCCTCGCCCGCCTAAAATACGAAACGTTCAACATATTATAATTTATAATTTCACGTTAACAGCGAAAATATTAAAAACCGCACGGGTCGTTTATGAAAGTTTTAACAGTAAATGCTTTAGTTTAAAGGTTCGGCGCAGCGATGACAAGACCAATCGACATTTCGAAATTAATTAGGAGAAAGAAAAAAAATCAACGGGACTTGTGTTTTTTTTTTTATTTTTGCCCGGCATTCGGTTGAACCAGACAAGTCTTTATAGTCTATTTTTTCCGTACCTGCAGCAGACCATTTACTGTAGACATCTTCTACGTACTCGAAACTAAGTACGACAAATTAATTTTAGACTCGCCTTGTCGTCGCGCTGAGCCCTTCAGTTCGTTCAGATATAGAATATAACGTATTAAGCGTATCGCAATACCTAACGATATATTGCGAAGCGTCGCTTATTAAATCGCAATCGTTAATCGAACAATCGTCAAGTTTATAATAATATTATACGAGTCGAATTGATTTAATTACTATAATAGTAATATTATATATACGCTTCTGTAATACCCGACTCATTGTAGACGTATTGTCGCAGTATTGTTGGCCTTGTATAATAGAATAATATTCGAGCACAAAAGAGTATAATATTAGTACCGAGTTCCGTGCCCATTTCGTCTTTTTACATTTTTTTTCTCCTCCCCTCCCATCACAATATAATAGTATAATTATTGTTGCGTACGCGTTCGGAACGTACTCGTATATACCCACGTAACCTCAAGCACTTGCAGATAGAAATTAATCAGACTTTCAAAAAAAAATTTTAAAAAATTAAAAATTAAAGTATATAATGTTATACGCACGTTATTGAACTTTTATATGTATTTCGGCTAAAGTCTCTCCTATACTGTTAAAAGCTCACAATTTACAGGGAGCGGTAGAATGGAACTTATTTTGAAATGCGAATAACGTGACTATGTTTAACTAATATGAGAGCTATGAATAACGAGGTATGTTACGGTTACTCGAATAAAAAAAAATTAAAAGTTAAAAGAGTTAAGCTACAAGCATGTCTTAAATTAAAAAAAAAATGACTAAATAATTTATCACAATATAATCAAGTTGAATAGATACCGAAACGGGGAGGGGGAGTAACTTTAAAAGAGTCGACATTTAAAAATCTACCCCGGATTGGCGATTAATCATTAGGGAATATTTGATACAGTTTGATCATATACAAACGGCGTTACGATACAAATTTTTTTTCGACCTTTTTAATAGTAATAATATACTATAGACTTTTCAAGAATATATCGTAATACATTTGATGGGGCGGAATAAAAGGTCATTTTTGAAACAAGTTTTACAATCACCCCTTCCTGAGGTGCATGTATTTTCAAATCATATTTTATATTTGTTGAACGTTTCTAAATTTAATCAATAAATAAATAATTTTTTTTTTTCATAAGAAATGTTCGCTATATTGTTTTTTGAAGCCATTCGTGTCGATAACAGATAACATTTCGATCACGGATTCACGGCCCACGGGTAATGATATCACCTGTGTTTTTCAGTTTGAGTACTTCAATACATGTGTTAAGTAAAAAGTACTATTATTTTTATACTTGTAAAGCATTACTAACCGTCTTAAAAAAAAAAACAATGTCTTTATCATTCGGATTATGGAAAACGTTTAAAACGCTTAATTACTTTAAATTTAGATTTTAGGAACAATTCTCTCCTTATTCTTTTTGGTAACTAATCTACTAATATCCCCTTTTTGATTCGATACTTTATTATTGTTCATTGTATCCTTATATTGGTCATATCTACTATACTTTTATTATTCTGTTAATAGGTTAAAACTTAGATGAGATCAAAAACTCTCGCTTAACGGATTCGGCATTGCTTATTAATATCCGTAAATCGATTGCATTAAATGTTGATAATGTCATAGATGGATTTACAAATATTAAAAAATTAAATATAGATATTGTTTTGTTAATAAAAATATGTTTTGTTTTATTAAATGTCTGCAATGTATTATTTTATTTATTGAGGTGGGATGAATTCTCTTAATATATCATTTGGGCTGAAGTCTCAAATACGCCATTGGTTATCACGGTATGACAGCGGATAATAAGGCTCGCGATCCTCGACTTAAACGGTAGATTGAAATCCGCGTTTTAACGTTATAATAGTAGATAGTTTGTTTTTTTTCGATTTTTTAATTTTTTAAGAGTGAGTGGATAATACAATGCATTATAATCTGTTAATAAAATCGAAACATAACGAACCGTTCGGAAGTCGTCGTGTAGAGCCCGCGGCCATACACAAATTATAATAATATTATAACGTCGTGTAGTATTATAATATAATCGACGGCGTTTGTTATACATTTTTTTTTAAATGTAATAATAATAATAATCGTCTCGGGCTCGACGCTATTAACTGTATAGATTTAGGGGGACCGCCGCCGCCGCGGACGCCGAGTCTGACGGTCAATTAGAAAATGTTTAACGATAAAATCGGTCGGCGGCGGCGGCGGGTGTACAAATACACGCGGACGTTTACCGAGTCGTCGGACAGGGTAAAACGACGACGACGGCGAGAACGATAATAATAATAATACGTGTAATAATGCATACAGGGTGTGCGAATAATGCGTATATTAACGCGCCGCGAACGGGGAACGGGCGGATTATGGTTATCGTGATGTACACGCCGCGTATGCCATTGTTACGTGGGTATGCGGACGCGCGCGAAAAGAGATTTTTTGCCGAAACCGACTCTGTATAGTACAACCCTCCGCGTCGTAATGGTCGGGCCCGGACCCTCGGGGTACGGGGCGAAATTAGAAAAAAAAAAAAAAAAATATAAATACACACACGCCCGAGTACCGCGCCGCCGACCGACCCTTCCGGCCGTTTTTTGTTCATTACTGCAGCCGCGGGATCCACGTGGTAAGTATACAACAATATAAGTATACGAGTGTATTATTATTATTATTATTATTATTATTATTATTATTATTATTGTTGTACACACGGCGAAATCGGTCGAGACATTCGGAGCCGACTGCGCCTCCCGCGATTTTTCAGACCGTTTTCCATTATTCCGATCGTCTGTTAAATAAGCGCCGCGGTTATTTCGCCTACCCCCGTCTCGCGCGCGCGCGCGCGTGTGTATTGTTGTAAGTTTGTAATATTTATTATTTTTTTTCGCACTACGTTGTTTTTTTTTTTTTTTTTTTCTAGTCCGGCACAAAAGACCCGGCGATTTTCTTGTCCGCCCACTACGCGCGCAACTATAGTATACAAACCGTATACTTTATAATAATAATGCGTGCAGTATACATGTAAGGTGTTTTGCGACCGTGTGTACCGTATATACGTAAATACGTACGCGCGTGTGTGTATGTCATAAACGAATGACTATACTATAGGCGTACACCCCGTAGCGTACATTATAGGCGCGGGATGGAAAACGAAACAAAAGCGAGAATCGGCACCGGGGGAAAAAAAAAAAAACCGCCCGCAAGGGGGGCGGGGGAGGGGAAAAAAGAGTTTGTTTGATCGCGCGCCGTTGTTTATTCCTACACCGCGGCTCAAAAAACAGGAAATAATTAAATATTATTATACGTGTATAATAATAATACGATTCGGCCGGTAGCCGGGTCGTCGTGTTATTATCTCGGTCGGTGTCGAGCGCATTATATTTTTTATTATTATGTACTTATTGCGCTGCAGTCGCGGGACTTAACGCGGTAAAAAAGTTATAACGATACGACGGAAAACGCGAGAAACAGGGACGGCGAACAACAAACGGAACGGGGGAAAAAAAAATACCGAATGCGAAAAATAAAATTAAAAAAAAAAAACAACCGACCTGCCCCTCGCGCGTCGTTATTGTTCGCGGGCTCGCGGCGCGGGTATCCGCCGCAACGCCTATTTTGTTCGCCTCCGAATAGCCCGGGCTATTGCCGCGCGCGTTTGACGCAATAATAATAATAACAACAAATAACAATAACAATAATAATATAATGACGACGGCGACGACAATGCACAATAACGTTTCCCATTGTCACACGACGCCTCTGTATTGCGTTATTATTGTTGGCGCGCCGGTCCTCTCGGGCACCGCGGTCTCCCGGCTGACCGGCCGGAAACCGCGCGACGGCGCGGGGCCCCCGCGGCTGCGGCCGACGACGACGACGCCCCTGCCGTCGACTCTTGGCCGTCACCGGAGACGTCGCGTTCACGTTTTCGACGCTCCCGGACACCGTTCTTTTAGCGTCCGTTCAAACGCGTTCGGCATTTGCTTTTATACATTCCGATGAGTGGAGCGAAGAAGCTTATGGTTTTACAAAGATGTTTATTTATTTATTTTTATTGTTTTTTTTTTTTTTTTGTTAACGAAGAATCCACCACCAACTGAACTCCGCTTAGAATCGTCTTTTCGTTATCAATTGTCTATCTTACAGATACACAGTTAATTCCTTTCTGGGTCCTACCTTTCCAAATCCCCAACTACAATAGCGGCTCCACCCACGTGCGAAGTATGTCCGTCTTTTATGTTTTTTTGTTTTGCAACACGCTGGGAATTTCGAGCTCCACACCACACATTTTTTACTGTACTCGAACGTGTTTTAGGTCCTGCAAAACGATTGTGAACTGTGGGACGGGGTTTATATATGTATATTTTTTTTTTAAACTACTATTTTTCGTACTATGTTTTAAACGATTATGACGCTCCTTTGATATGCGTGGCCCGAAAGACAGTGTCCCGCCAAACACGTCCCTGGACACCGTGCAGTTTTACTTGGGGAGAAATCTCATGAAATTTTTCCTATTTAGGAAAAAAAAGAACGTGCATAATGTGTAAAACGGAAGATGTTTAAAATTCAACTTCAAATAAATATTTTTTGAACGCCCCCATAGACAATTTGTTAGCTCGGAAAAAAAATGTACGATCGAATTTTTTCAGTTCGGTAAGGCCACAGGGATGACGAACCGAAGATCGTTCATGGGAGGGATATGTATACACCACCCCTCCCCACTCTCACACGCTGGAATATTGGCCATTTAAGTTTCTTATATAAATCGATATAATATTACAGTATGGTATTAAGTTTAATTACGGGCCATGAAACGATGACGAGTCACTTATCCGCATATCGAAACTCGGTAAAGCGAGTGGGGGGTGGGAGGGTAAATCGAAAATCAATAGATTCGATACGAATCGGGTGTCATTATTCGTTTTAAGTCGGAAACTTCGTTGTTGACACAGATTCTTAATATGGGAAAATAATATTGCGTGCACAGGTAACGCGGGTTCTTCTCCTTCTTTTCCACTGATTTATCGGTCTCCAAAGACCGTCTTGTCTCACATATCTCAGTCTCGATCCCCGTCAGTCCTACCGACGTCAGTCCTCTGTCCGTCGCTTTTTCTCTCCAGTTCGAACATCTCCACCGAGTATGATAATACACGTCCCGTTTTCATCGCACGGTTTACTCCGTCGCTCGTGTTTATATTATAGCTCATTCTACACGTCCGCCGTAATCTCCGCGTTTCTCGTTACGCCTATACCGTACGAAAACAAATACGTCTTGTACCTCGAAACTCGGAGGACTCGCAATATAACGACGGGCTGTACAGTAAAACTAGCGGATTTTCGACGTGCGTTTCACGACCAACGCCGTTAGTCGGACGTTACGTTATATTGTTTCGTCGGGTGTGCAAGAGCGGTCGATCGGCCCGCGCGAACCGATACCGCGGTCGCGGTAACCAAAACTCTCACGGCCGGGACACGAGGCGTTCACGGTTCGTTTGTCCGAAGCCCCGCGCGAAACGTGACACCCGACCGCCACGGCCGCGGCGATAGTTCGCCGCGTTTTCGACCGTATACCTCATAATCCTTCCCGTTCTTCTTCGCTCGCGCACGAATTACCGTTTACAATGCGATTAGCGAAAATAATAATAAATAAGACCCCGAAACGGGAGGCTATGCGCGTATTATTATTGTATTGTACAAATATTGTTCTATACCGCGCGCGAAAGGACACGACTGGAAGAGAATAGAAAAAATCTACTGTCGTTTGTTCAACGTATATTATTATTATTATTATTTATTTTTTTTTTTTTTTTTTTTTTTACAACGGCAACAATGGTCGTGCAAAAATAATATGATGGTTGTTTTTTTTTTTTTTGTTTTTTTGTCGCGCTACCGACCGCGGTACGTTTTCGCGCGCTTATATGATCGCCTAACGTACACAAACGGCCGATTATACATATAAGTACTGTCCAGTGGCGTATACTTATGAGGGGGGGATGGATTAGGGACACATATTATCTTCCCACTTAATCTGTTTTTAGTGTTTGTTGTTTACACAATCACTTATTTCTTATTTCAAATTTATTTACTTCAGAATCTGAGAAATAATAATAATCTCACGCGTTTTGTACTTAAATAGTTGGTGTATCGAACATAAACATTTTTTTTTTATTTTTTTTTTAAAACAAAACCTACATCCAAATCACGGTAGATTCACGAATCATGTGTTGGATTTTAAATGTGTCTAAATAGTGAGCAAATCATAATAAAAAAATTAATTAGATATATAAACCTACCTGTTTGATATCAACGACAAATTGAATTACAAGCAAAAATGTATAAATTAAATTTTAATCCTCAATCGGTACAACTTATACAATACGACGTGCAGACTCGATATCTCTCATCTCGGCGAAACTCTAAATACGCCGCTGGTATCGTCGGTAAAACCAACGAAACGCCACAAGAATTGATACGAAACAGGTTGGTACTGCGCCGACGGGCGTGCCGCACTGTTTCAACGAGGAGAGACGGAGGAAAGTGAAGATATGTATACAGAAATTCAACATTGTTTTTCGGACTTGGTGGCGAACCACTGCTAATGGAAAACGATTCCGAGCCGAGTATACTGTTATAGTCGCGTTTGTTCCCTCTATAGTCGTCAATTAGTTACGAAAACCGAGAAAAATCGCCGGCTTTTCGCATTTATCGCAGAGTATAGACCACGCGGAAAATTACCTTCTCGGCACGCAACAAAACAATACACGAACGTTCGTGTAAAGTTTTCGATTGAAGCCGTAATTTCGGTAGTAAAATTGTCTGGAGATACGGGGGGGGGGGGGAAACGTATTGACACACACGTCACGGTAAAACCGCTGGTCCGTTTGGAATCGTACAGAACTATGATACGGAATAAAAAATACGACGGTTTTATTATACAAGTAAAATTATATTTTATTCGTTGAACACCACCGTATCATTATAATAATTATAACGTACTATTGCGTAACGAGATGACACGTTATCAATCGGAATCCGGCACGGGCGGGAGGAGGGGACGAGAGTGTGTGGGGGAGAGCGGGAAAAGGTTGACAGTAATTATTGTATTAAAATATTATAGGCGATTTTAGAGTAGTGAATCGAATTAAAATTATATTCGAAAAAAAAATTATAATAATAATTACGAGTATATAATAATTGTAAACAACACAAAGTCCGATAAAATGAAAAAACTATAACGGTCGACCTGTACAATAATAATAATTTACAATTATACAATTTTACAATTTTACATTACGTTATTATAATATGGTAACTGGGAAAATATAATGCGCAACTTGTGATTAGAAATGATAATATTAAATAAGGATATTACCGCGAACGCTATGTACAAATTCCGAATTCCGCGTAGTTTTTTTTTTTTTGTTTTTTTTTTTACATTATTTTTACAATATTTTTTTATTTTCTTATTAAATACAACTATAATACCTATACACATGCGATATTTCGATAATGTATTGTTATATCTCCTGTAGCGTAAACTAATTTATACAATATTAAGGTCCTCGCTATTCTATATAATAATTATATTACAATAAAATGTACTTAAAAGAAAAAAAAAAAAAAAAACCTATTCAAAAACTATACTTTTATAATGATAATAATTACTATACCATATGTACACGGCGGTCAATATTCGAATTGATCAATATTTATTTCTATGTTCGCGTTTCGGCCGTTTTACACGTATATGGGGCCAACGAACTACTCCGACGTGACATCGGTACCGTTATCTCTCGGAGAGTACGTCGATTTTTTTTCCATTTTTTTTTTTTTTTTTTCGTCAAAATTTAAGAAACTAACGGCTCGAGTGTCGAAAATGTCAATAAAGGTACTTTTCGGGAGACGACGTCCTCGACACGACGCTCACAACGTATTTGAAAATAATAATTTTCCACGCCCGTATCAACAACGGAAATTGAAAAATAATGGTAAAAAAAAAAAATCAAAACAAATCGCCGCGAACGCGATTAAAAACGATTAGAAACGACGGCGGTGGCGGAAAATCGACGCAGTGACCGCGGCGGTTGGGCGTGAGAGCTTTTCCTCGGCCGCGGTCCCGGAAATCGGCCGACGGCTCCTACAAATAAATTTCGTAAAACGACCAGATTAAAAACAACGAACGACTTTCTTTTTTTTTTTTTTTGGAAAACGTCGTCACGCCTTTACGATAAATTATATGCGTGTATGCAAAGTGAAAAATGTTCGAAAAACGTTATTAGCGGGCGAGTATGATTTACCGGGTGGAACTTGTGGTTGTCGGTAAGTGAGGGGTAAGGAGATAGGGGCGGAAACGAGGGGGCCGGACGGACGTGTTAGACGAGTCCGGGCAGTGGCGCCCTGGACACCGCCGGGCTGGTGGACATGGTGTGCGTGATGGTGGACGTGCTCGAGGCGTGGTGGTGTTGCGGCGGTGCCGGCGGCGTCGGCTGATGGTGATAGAACAGCGACGGCGGCGGCGGTTGTGGTGGCTGCTGCGGCTGCGGCGGATACGCGGACGCCTGCGTGGACGCCGATGCTTGCGGCGGGGTCGGAGTGCTCCCGCCGCCACCGCCGCCGCCTCCGCCGCCGCCGCCGCCGCCGCCACCGCCGTTACCGACGACGGCGGCCACCGAAGTGGCTATGCCACCGTGGTGGTGATGGTGATGGTGGTGGCCGGCCGCCGACTGTTGACTGGACTCGTGGTACAGTATGGGCACGCGGACCAGACGTTGGGCCGCGTGCGCCATGTTGGCCGCCTCGATCTCGGCCGCCACCTGTCGCTTCCACTTGTTCCGGCGGTTCTGGAACCAGATCTTCACCTGGGTCTCGGTCAGGTGCAGCGAAGCGGCCAGTCCGGCCCGTTCCGAGCTGGACAAATACCGCTTGATGTCGAACGTGGACTCCAGCTGGAACACTTGACTCCGGGAGAACACCGTGCGGGTCTTCTTCTTTCGCTTGCCGCTCCCGACGCTTCCGGCGCCGCCGCCGCAGCCGCCGTGATCCTTTTTGCCGTCGTCGTCGTCCGGCCCGTCGTCTACTAGCATGTCATCGTCGTCGTCCATGGATACGACCGCGTTCACCGACTGATCCATGTACCGGCCGCCGCCACCGCCGCCGCCGCCGCCGCCACCGCCGCAATTGCCCATGAACCGGTTGCGTAGGTGGTTCGGCGATCCGGGACCTCCGCCGCCGCCACCGTCTTCACCCGTCGACCACCCGTCCGGGCTGTGGCCGGCCAGCGAAGACGTACCACCCGTGTTGACGCCCACGCTGTGCGGCGTACTGGGACGGCTGTTCTCTTCGTTAGGCGAACTCGAACCACCTGCGAAAAAAATAAAGAAACGCGTTTCGTTCAGCTGTGGTGTATAAAAAGAGAAAAAAAGAAATAAATGCGTACTCGTAAAACGTTTTAATTTTCTTATCGTTAAAACAGAAATACAAATAAATAAATAACGTCTGCAATCGAGTTCGACCGTTCAGAAAGGAAAAGAATTTTTCGGCGACGAGGACGCAATCCGGACTGAGGCACGTCGAACGGTGTAATGAAATAGGCTCATTGTAATGGAAATCAAACGGTCATAGACCGCAAAAAAAAAAAATAAAGATGAACAGGCGGTCTAAAAAAAAATATCTTAGAGTCATTAATCCGAAATAAGTGGCGGGCAACAATGTTGAAAGTGTGGAGCGACGCCGGGCCTAAATGGCTTCTGAAACTGAAAATATAGACGACTGCGGCGTTAGGTCCCACGTATAATATACTCGTGCTTTATGTTGTGTAGACATTGTTTGTTTGAATCTATTCGATAATTTTAGCGAAATATACAAATAGTTCAAAAGGAGAAACCGTCCAAGTGACACTCCCTCGAAGAGTATTTTAGCCTAATTTATAGTATTACGTTTGCGAAAAATCGACTTTTTTCGCCCGGTAAACGTATGACTTGAATCCAATTAACACAATGTGACTGAACTTTTATTTATAATTTATGGTATTTATTGCTAGACAAAAGTTTTCGAATGTATACCGACCGAATATCCCGTGGTTTTACCACTGCCCTGCGCTATCGCCAAACCCGCCGTGAATTTTCATCGGTCGTTAATAGACATACGCTCAAGACGCGGACTTAGGGTTCGGGTCAACAAGCGGGTCGGGCCGTCCTCGTATAATATACTGTCGGGCTGTTTTTTCGAAAAATATCGGAGAGCAGTGTTGAATCAAACCGCGTTGAATCTCGGGTATGATAATTATACCCGGAACATGTTCTGGTCGAATTTCCGGTACTCGTGTTTTCGAGAAGAGATCATCGTTTATAGGCAATAATAACATACGGAAAAACACGATAGTCGTCTCCTTGAAATTTAAGTATAGCCTTCCGGAGCCTCGGAGTTTGTCGCCACACTCAACACGCGGTCGATTAAAAAACGGATAGAGGCGTGTAGCCATAGGCACCCTGGCCGTTTAAATATCATTATCGATTGTCGCCGATATCGCACAAGTCGATTAGGCTAATGAAAACAGTTATAATACTGCGTTACACGCGGCGATGAGGGATATTGTATATATATATACATATATTATCGTGTCACGCCATGTCGAAACGATATAGAATATAATATCGTTACGACAAACGCAACATGGTATACACAGGGTCTGTCGACGATATCTTATACGTGTTGTACCGCGGGAAAAATCGTCAAATCCTACGGAGACACCCTGTACGCGCAATATACGCGAGCCCATACGCACAACTGTACACACAATCGTAAAATTAGATTCCTACGTTACCTATTATCGTGTGCCCATTGGAGCCAGCAGACGATATAAAACGCGAAGCCCTACCGGCGGCGGCGCAGGCAGTTTGAGGGCGAAACCTTTGAAAGTCTTCGCGTATAGTATCGTGTACAATACGCAAAACAAACGATGCGCCCGAAGCCTTTCTCGTCGTTGCCGCGTACCCAGCACGCGACTATAAAACGCACCGTACAATAATATCGTATACGTGATTAAAATACTAATGTAATACGCGGGCGAGACGATTTCGGCGGTGCGTGCCAATTAATCCCGGAATCCCCGGCGCGGACGGAGAGTAATCGAAAAAATGAAAAAAAAAAAATACATAAAAATTCCCTTGTCTAGTTATACGCGTATCGGTTTAATGATATCGGACGTCAAAAAATTAATAAAAAAAAAAACAACGATCGGCGTCTCTGCGGTACGGTACTCCGCAAAAGCGATGATTACAAATACGCCGTTTTACTCGATTTCGCCACGAAAAAAGGGTATATTTCGCACCGTCTCTGCAAAAGATGTGATATCCGCACGTGTCTCCGTCGAACAAACGCGCGACATAAGATATTTGCCTGCGTTCATTTTGTGTTAGTACTGGGACGTATCAGTGAACTTTTTTCGGGAGAGGGGACTGATCAGTTACACATCGCATACGGTAAATTAAACAAATTAAACAAAAAAAAAACTAATATTTAAAACGAAGATTTAAGATTTCCTAAGAAAAATTGTTTTGAGGGAGGGACTGAAGAAGGTACTTGTTTTTTTATCGTCCCGCCAATCATTACGAAATAAACATGTACGAAATACAAACATATAAAAATATTTCTTGAAAACATAATACTGTTAACCACATCAATAATTTTGTTGATCCGGACGCAGGGGCAGATAAACACAGAGATAGTGAGGGGTTTTGCAAAATAAGGAACTAAAAATGCGCCGTGAAACTAAAAAAGAGTGGCGGGACGATAAATTTATTACGGCGTACTGGCGGGGCCGATATAACAAACAAGTACGTACAATTTAAAGGAAAACGAAACGAACGGTGCATGTGTGGTGTTTACGCGACCGGATTCTTTTTTTCTCGATATTTTAACTTTTAAACGCGACGTAGGCATTTTTAAATTTCGATGTTAATTCAACGTACCCACTCGGATCCCTCGTGAAACTTTAAAAACCGAAAAAACCGACGTCGCGTATAATGTTCCGATCTTCGAGTTTGATAACAGGAGACACGAATAACGAGATACAGAGATTAACAACCAACAGCGCGAAATCGATCTCGCTTGCCAAACGGAAATCCGTTTGTGCCCGTGCCCACCAATGCCGCCGTCGGCCGTTTGTCCAAGACGGAGACAGCGCACGGCGGTAACGACGGACGCTTTCGAGTAATTTTTTTACCTAACCTATTGACAGTGTAGAAGGACTGTCGAATATTCCGTTGAAACGTTTTGTTTCCCGTAACCGAACAGTTTCAGAGTGGTAGGAGGATTGGGGGGGGGAATTCGGACGATTCCGGGGGGACGGGTGGCGGACTTGGGCCCGCGCCTAGACTTTCGAACGCCTATCGCGGTACACTCACCGAGATTTTTCATCTCCTCTCCCGATCCACAACGCGGGATAGAGCCTGAAAATCGCCGGGCCGTAGCGGTTGTCTCGTCCCCGCCGCATACGAAACCGTCCGTCGCGTGCCGAGACGACCCGAAATGATCGTTATCGCCGGTTTCAGATCGTATTCGGCCGCGTGCCCGTACAGTTATAAACGACTCCGGAACGGAAACTATGTATCGCATTGCGGCGCACGTCTATTATGACATTATTGCGCCCGGCCGGGGTTATCGGGTTTCAATCGCATTTTTAACCCCGCGTACACGGCACGGCGATATTGTCGCGCGCGGACACGAGACGAAATATTTCCGCGTCCTCGTCCGGACGTTCTGCGGCCCGCGACCACCGAAATTCCCCGGTCGCGGCGCGCACGCAGACCCGCTCGTTTTGTATTCGACCGCGTGTCCCCCGCGGAGTCGATATGAATCGCGAATTTTTGTATTTTTTTTCGTAACACTTAATCGTTTTACCCGTTTCGAAAATACGGTGATTTTATTGCATTTATAAATTCTATACTCGTCGAAATTATACTTTAAAGGCGTTTTTTAGTTCCGGTTAAAAATCGAGTTTTTTTCGCTATTCGAATCAACGGTATTAACGTTTTTGTTTGAAACGGAGATTCGTTAATTATTTAGTCGATTAAAAACACGGTTTTGATCTCGAGTCCAAAACAAAATGATTTATCCGTAGTAACACTGGCCTATGTACAAAGTGATTTTTTTCATCAGGAACCAGCAATATTTTCTCGGAGGATTTTAAGTGAATTTGATTTATGTTTTTTTTTTTTTTTTTTATTATTATTCATTAATGGAATCGTTTAAACTTTATTTTAAAACCATTTTTAATTTATTTACCTCTACTCCCGATACCTTTAAATAAGTATTAACTTTTGTTTTTCAAATTTAGGAACTCTCCTTTTTGAACATAGTTTCGAATCTATATTTATATAATAACACCGCTTAATTGACTGACTGATTCATTATTGCGCAGCCCAGTTCACTGGACGGATCATTTCGCATAAAGATGACAATTACGACGTAAACATCCGCTAAGAACGGATTTTCGAAAATTCGATTTCTGAGGAGGTAAAACAGAGATATTTAGGTATTTTCGGTACAAATATATCTTATCGTTTATGTTGATTTATATATTAATTTTGATTTATTCATGGGTTACCGTGGTGATACGGATGATGATTTGGTTGTCACGGACACGAAAACTCTTGTTGTTATTTCATTATTATTAAATATCATTTACAATATTGTCTAAGCGTTATCGAATCGGCAAGTAGAGAATATTTTTCTAGAAATTTCGATGTACACAACACTTATAATATCAAACTTACCTTTCGTTTATACGTTATACCAGTTTAAAGTTTAGGCTAAATGTGTAAGGCTAATGGTAACGAATTGCATATCTATGTGTCTTTAAAACTAAACTTAAAACCGGATATAACTCATAAACGGTTAATCTGATATTGGTGTTATACGTACCGAAATGCCTGGAAAAATATTTTCTATTTAAACCTGTGTCCAAAAAGAGGGGAATTTCATTTTAAAAACAAAAGTACATACGAATTGAATGTATATGGAATAGAAGTAAAAAAATTAAAAATAGCTTTAAAATAAAGCTAAAACGATTGCTCAATGGTAAAATAGAACAACAGAAATCAAATTCATTTAAAAACCTCCGATAAAATCATTCATGATAAAAAAACATCACTCTGTAGATAAATTGCATATCACGGAAAAAAATTGCTAGAGGCTATCGGAACCGAATTTTACAAAATTAGATCATTAATAAGACATTGCAATGACAACAATAAAGATAAGACTTTTCCACTGATCTACGGCACTTTACCCATTTAGTGTGGAGTGGTACGTTCGTATTTACTTCGCGGGAAAAACTCTCATATAAAACGTTTCAATTTCAATTTTTTTTTTTTTTTTTTAATTTAAAAGAGCAAACATTTTTACACGTGGTATTGAACCTTTCGATTGGACTGTACGGGATGCCAGTAAAAAACGATTTGATTAGGTTGACAAATATTGGCTTTTTCAGACCCTTAATACGGTTTCCGGGAATTCGAATTTCAGAAATTATAGTTCAATACGGTCTACCGGGTCTACCGCTTTTAAATAAAATTTAAAAGAAAATCCGTCGAAATAATTCAACTATCCTACGAGGCGCGAGTGTTTTTCCCGCGAGGCATTTGTTCGCACACAAATTATAAACCGCCGCAGCTGCGCCTCAATCGAATTTCAAGGGGTCCAATTATGTTTTCATCCGCAAATTTTGTGATTGTTTTTCGGTTTTTTTTTTTTAGGTTAACCTCGATAAATTTACCAAACGTTTCGAGCGGGTCTCCGGGGCTCCCGCGTTTGTCCGGACTCCGTTCTTTCGCCGCCAATTCGAAATCGCCACTATCTGTATACTCCGCGCGTGTCTCGTTGTATGCTCGGCCCGACGTTAAAACGCATTTATCGCTCGCTCGCCGCCGACGAAGGGGCAGGCGTTCGTTTTGCGCGCACGTGTTCCCCCCCCTCTCCCAAATACCCCCGTCCCCGTCGTCCCGACGGCGCCGCACGATTAGACGAGGATCGCGTTTCGCCCTCGCGCGCCCCGTCGAAAAGGCGGCGCCGGCACACCGGGACCCCCGGACCCCGACGTCACGCACGGCGGCGGCGGCGGCGGCGGCCACGTCGTCCAATTATACGCGTAGCCGCGTGTCGCCGGCGCCGCGACGCTCTCGTTTCACAGCCGAACGGCCCGCGCCGTCGCGGCGGCGGCGTCGTCACATTATCGAACCGTAGGCGCTTACCGGTCGGGCTGATGGCGGCCGATAGGGGCTGTGACCAGGCGGAGTACCAGTGTTTGTCCAGCGCGTTGGCCGTGGTGCCGGCGATGCCCACGCCCGGGTACAGCATGAACGGGCTGCGGCCCGACGCCGCGGCGGCCAGCGCTCCGAAGTGGCTCATCAGGCCCAACCTGCGAACAGAAAAACCGGCGACGGCCGCGTTAACAAACACAGAAATATTTCACGGCGTATTGCGGTGAACAACAAACGCCTGCGCGGGGCTCGCCCGTGAAATCGACACCGTCGATTACGCGTCCATACGCCGAAAGACGTTTTTCGTTTTTTTTTTACCGCAGTCGCGATATTGGAAATATATAATTGTTAAGTAGGGCGTGATAAAAAAAAAAACAATCGCGCGATGGCCACTGTTGTAGGCGAGAAGTTGGGAAATCGAATGTGTACTTGTACGCGGTGATCGTTCGTCGTTAACGAAAAACGATTCTGCGAACGGTGTTCGGTTGTACGTGTTTTGAAAGGCCGTAGTATTTGCGATTTGAAAATAACACATTTCCCGTTTTTCCTACGTTGTTTACGAAAACCCCAAAGGAAAATCAAAGAATAACCACTTTAAAGTACCACCCCAATCAGATTTCGTTTCAGAAAAATCGGAACAAAATTTCTGGTAGAAAAGTCGTTCAAAGAAGCAGATAAAATAAACATCATTATAAAACCAATAGGCCCCTCGCTCCGCTCAGGAGCTAAAATCTAAATTGAATAATTGTCGAAATAACAATAATAATTCTTATCGTTATGTTAGTCTAGTAACACTGTTGAACTTCCACTACCTTTTTGAAATAAATCATGAAAGTTATAGAACCACAGCTCGATTGTTAGTTATATTCTATGAGGACATTGATATCGTGTTTATCATACGAGTAGTTTATAGTAAGCGTACCGTAGTTGGACAATTTAAAAATCATATTTTATCATAATCACAGAAAATTGTACATCATACAATTTGATTAAAATTTGACATTAACAATAAACGTGATAACGAATATTGATAATGTGGCACGTTTCACACTTGCTGTTTTTGCATTGTATACCGTGTGTAACAAGTTATTGCAAAAAAGAAAAATAAAGTTACGGATTCTAGATCCCTTTGGATGGTGATATATCTCCCACATCGTCCCCTCTCCTTGAGGGGAAAGCCACTGATATAGAATGGCAGTCGTAGCGTAATAGTTCTTACATAATAATAGTATACGATTTTTTTTCTTTGAACCTCGGGTAGTGCATTCAACCTGCCCCCGGCCTTTTATTTTCGTCTAATTTCGACTTTCGTTTTAATTTCAATTTGTTTCGTATCTGTGTATAGTTATCGACTTTTGCCGGTCATGACGATTTTCCGGAAACGAAACGTTGTTAAAGTGAACAAATGCACACGCGTAGGTATACGATCGTTATTATTATTTAATAAATTTCTTTTAGAAAAAACAAACATACAAGCAAACAAACAAAAAATACCCATCGTCTAAACGGAGGAATGAAAGAAAACTTTGTGCGCCGTATAAACGTAAAACTAATATGTTCGTGTGTGTTTTATACGATTTCACTGTTTCCGTTGCGAGTTCTCTCCGTAGTACTTAATATATAAAAGCACAATGCATTTTAAATGATTTTTTTTATTTCGTGTTCAAGTTACATTTAATATTTATATTAAACACTTTATTCGTTACTTTTTTTTTTTTTTTTTTTTTTTTTTTTTTTAATAAACCTTTTAGACGAGTATAAGTACAGGTACACTTTGTAGAGTGTACACTCGGGGTAATATGAGATTATCTTATTATTCGGTTTACAGGACTGTACAGGATTTATATTTTATTATTACTATTATTATTATTGATTTTTTTTTTTTTTTTTTTTGTGTCCGCGTAACGCACGTAAGACGAAGTCGTTCGTTGTAATCTACACAAAAAATGAATTTCCCTTCGTCCCGAGGTACACGCGACACGAACAACTATTACGGTAGGTATTGATGTACGGATAAATTAACGAACAGAAATGACGTTGACGGGTTAGTTTTTTTTTTTTTTTTTTTAACTTTCGACAAATCGAGAATGTATCGAATTTCACCCGTTCTCGGAATCGAAAACACCTGGCTTCTTCCAAATTCAACGGCGAAAAATTTTATTTACGTAGGTATTGTATTTAATATCGGTCGGCTACCTTAAGCAACCTAACCTCGTATATCGGTTTTAACGTTTTTTTTTTGTTCAAAATCACTGTACGAAAATTACGCGAGGAAAACCGAAAAATTGTCTTCTTAACGCAACGAATATAGACCGGACACGGTGCGAGAAAGTTCGTGAAATGTTTTAAAGATTAGCGAGAAAAGTCGTTTACGGACACGAAATAAAAAACGGCGCGTTATAGTCTCGTAATATTTTCGGGTATGCACGGCACGTCACGCGTATAATAAAATACGAGATTTTCAATGAAGACAAAAACGGAGAGCAGCGACGAACGTATTGATTGTACTGTGTGCGTATTTGTATTAATTTTTTTTTTTTTCCGTCTGCGAACGACTGTCTCGGGTACAGATACAAATCGAATAACCTCATGCTCCCTACCTCCTCAACTCCCCTCAACACCTACAACAGCGGCCGCGCCCATCCCCCGTTTCGCCTCTTTATTTTTCTTGCTTTGCTTGGTAGTCATTTTTTTTGATTTTTTTTTTTTTCGAGAGCCCACTCGAAATTCGACTCTCGATCCGCCACTGTCGCCGGGTCGAGGGCCCGCGGAGTCCGCGAACGTCGCGCGCGCTATTTCACGAACGGCCGTTGGCGTGACAATTCTCGCGCGTGATAAAATGTATACCGTAACGACACCGTGCGGCGGTACGGGTGCGCGCAGCCGCGGGCCAAACGCGGGCGGGCTCGTGTGCGCGCGTATCGTAATAACGTCGCGGCCCTGTCCCGCGGCCCTGTCCCGCGTCGCGAGATTCCGCGGCTCTCGTAATGCCGCCGTTAAAACGGACGTGTGCGACGTTAAAACACGCTGTTGTCTGTCGCTATAAAGTACGGCGGTACCGCCGTGTACGCGCACCGCCCCCGTCGGGGTATACGTTACGCTATTTGCTCGTGTACCCCGACGGTGGTGTCGTTTTGCTGTTTTGTCGTTGTCGTTAATATTTTATCCCGAGAAAAACGCGCGCGCGCGCGCGCCCGGTAGTTAAATAACCGCCTCCCGCGCTGCGATTTCGGTGTAACGGCGGCGGCGGCGGCGGTGCGGCGTTCCGTGTTGCCGAGAAACTTTATACTAAACATTCTCGCGACTCGGGCGCACAAAGTTTAGTTTAAAATTAATATTTAATCGTTCGATAATGGCGCCGGCGGCGGCGGCGGCGGCGGGCGTATAACGCAAACTTTACTGGTCCCGCTCCGCGGGAAGCGGAAGCGCGGATCGGACGGAGCCGGCGGCGCGAGGCGTAAACAGCGCGCGCGCGCCGTTAAAAGCATTTAAACCGTCTTTGCCGCCCCCGTAACCTAACCTTAAACGTATATAATAATAGCGCGGAAACACATTTATACGAGCTGATAATAGTAACGTACGTGTGTGCATACAGAGCGGTCGCGGCGTAGCGTGTCGGAAGTGATCGGCTAATTACTAAACGGAAATCTGAAACGTTACGTTTTTTATCGTCTTTATTTTACCCCGTGCACGGCGGACGCTTTGTAACGCTTGGGCTTATGCCATCGTTCAAACGCGTTTCCGCGTTACAAACACCTATACTTCTCCGCGTCTTGGCACCCGTCCAAATTTAAAAAAACGTAACATCCCGTCGCCGGGATTCAAACGTTTCGACGTCTAGACGTATTTCTACAAAAAAAAAAAAAAAAACTCCCGAAACTCGTAAAACTCTTTATGGAATTTTCAATACGCGAGATTCGAAAACCGAAAGTCCGCAGCGGTTTCGCTCGGAAAAAAGTGCGCGGTGTGATGTTCAAAAAAATAAACGTTTTACTCGCGAAACGCGCTTACTGTGTACGTTTTATTGACAAATACAAACGGAAAAGAAAATCATTCGGTTTTTACATTGATAGTCGCGTGACGGGTACCGCGCAATACGGCCACGCGCAATTCGAATTTTCAAACGTAATTTTGCGCGCGCCCGGCACCGCGCCCTTCCGATCCGGCGGCTTTTACGCTCGTGTTGTATCGAATAATTAACTTGCATTGGATTTCGGGTACGCGCGTTACGCCCGGTCAAACGGTCCGTCTGATATTACAATCGGCCGACAAACGAATCCTCTACCATGTGCCGTGTATCTAACGTAATTTATCGTCCTCGTCAGTCGCGTCTGACCGCCGCCTCTTTCTCGTTCACCCTAATTCTCTCATTCCTCCGACGTTGTTTTCACTGCCGATCCTATCACTACTACCGTCTCTTCTCGACGCGTCAACGGCGGATTTTCGACGTTTTTTCAAGGAGTGGTTCTAAAAAAAAAAAACAATATGCATTTCAAAGGTGTCCGTTACATACCCCGCGGATAATCCCCCCTCCCCGTAAATCCGCAACTTTCTCGTAGCGCGCCCCCAGACCGTAATCGGTCTTCGGTGCGTATATTATTGTTATCCACGCTGTTTAAAACGGCTTCCGGCCGCGTCCGCGCATTATTGTAACTTATGATAATTTTATGTATCGAGTTCGATTCGTCGCGGCCGGCTTGTTCTTGTAAACTGTGAAACCACTGTCGTGTCGGATATACTCGCACCCTGTATCGGCGTCGACACAATCAATGTCGAAAACGAACATGCATATATTTTTTATACCCGGACGGCGACGGTCGAAATACCAAGACGTATAAATGTGAGAAAAAAAACCGGAAATATTTCGCACGATTGGCGGCCCAATGCAGTTGTGGGCGAGACGTTGGGAAGGCGAGCGAGGGAATCGAATTGGTACGCTCGTAGAATATCGCTGACGAAAAACGATTTTCAGCGGAGCTCGGTTGTGTTTCGAAAGGTCGTGAAATTGTTGTTGCGATTCGAAAACAATACATTTCATACGTTTTCCCGGGTTTTTCCCCGTTTATCATAAAAAAAACTCCCGGGTAAAAACGACGCCGCGATAAACTACAACTATGGATACAACACAATTCGACGGGATAAAACCCACTTGTACGGATCGGCTTACGTCCGTGGCGACATTTCCGGGGGCGACTCGTCCGACCGACCCGGAAATATTGCGCGTCGGCCCGGCGCGACTCGCCGACTGCGGGCGAAACCGAAAAACGGGCCGCGGGTATCGCGATGTCTTCGGCCGTATCAATAACGGCATCTAAATAACCCGTAGCAATAACCGTGCGATCGATTCGCGGACACTTTGTCCGGTGAACTCTGCGTACAACATAATAATCACGTAGTATAGTGTCGCCGCGTAGACGAACGCCGAGAGAGGCCCCTCCCCCACCCCACCTCTCCCCGGGGAAAAAAAAAAAAAAATATATTCGTCGAAACCTACACAAACGAGCTGGATTTTAAACGACCCGATGGATGTTGCGAATTTGTGAACGGCAAACTGCTCTAGACGGGCCTGAAAAAAAATTGCCCGCGAAATACGACGTTTTTTTCCAGGGCGTTTCCGAGGAGCATAATAATATATTATCGTTTTTCGCACGTTCGTTTTCAATCTTTTTCCTTCCGTTTACCGGCGGTAACGTGCGAAATTCAAAATAATTCCGCGCGCAACCCGTCCCACCGCCCACAAAACCGCGTAAAACGCTTGAATCGCCCGCGGCGGCGTATTTTCGTGTTTCGTTTTTCAAACGGGATTTATTTTTCCGCGATACATTGTATAGTAATTATTATTGTACTGTTTGTACCTATTGTAGTAAAAACGGGCGAGCATTTGTAATAAAAAAAAAAAAATAATAATAATAATAAACAACAATAACAATAACGAAATAACGATAGCGACAAAAAAAAAAAAAAAAAAAAAAAAAAAATGCGCGGACGACGAATCCCCGTCTGCGCGTACGTCGAATAAAATGTAATTCGATTGGCCGACGGCGGTAAAGACGATCCTCGGGTACTGAGACGCGATACATTAAATACGTTTGCGTGCGTGTGTCGGCGACGAGGACGGCGGAGACGGGCACGGCGCGAATCGGGGACGTGTTCGCGTCGGCGAGGGATAGTCCCGGCCGCGTACACACCCGCGGCGAAGAGGGTTATCGACGGATTCCCGGCGAACACGCCGCCGCCCCGTAATCCCCCGCGCGTCGCCGAGCGGCCGTCGTCGGGCCCCCCCACGGCAGTTTGAGCACCGCCGCCACCGCCCGAAGCGCAGCGGAATTTATCGCCGTCACAAATGGCCGCCACCGCCGCCGCCGCCGCCGCCGTTTGCCCAATTATATCGGGTGCGTCCGGTTTTACTGACAAATGCATTAGCCGTAATTGATAGTTATGATTGCGCGCGCCCGTTTCTCCCTCGCACTCTGCTCGCTCTATACAGCGCCGCGCTGCGCTCTCGCGCCCGGTCTATCGCACACTCTTTCCCTCTCTCTCTCTCACTCACTCTCTCTCTCTCTCACTCTCTCTCTCTCTCACTCTCTCTCTCTTTCTAACTCGCTCGCCCGTTCTCCTGTACGGATTTTCCGCCGACCCAATAAATATGATTAGCTCTCCCTGGTTTATAATAATAATATAAGTACCTATCATATCGAATCGGAGGGTTATTTCGCGTATTATCCTTTATTATTTGGTTACGGGTTTTTTTTTTTTTTTTCAACACCCCGTCCGGCGACACGAAAACTGTTAAACGGATTTTAACGGGACTCCCCCACCTCAACGCTCGCACACAAACACACACACACACCGGACCGGACCGGGGTGACATTTACGAAAAATGAATTCGTTTTTCGTGAACTCCGCCGTAAACCATAATTCACGTTGGTAAAATCGAAATTTCGTAATAATAATTTATAGCACGGCTTCGAAGAAAATAAAATATATAATTTTATTGCCAAATGTGAATACACAAAATTGAACATTGGCAATGTTTTTATTAAATTATTGTTTGGTATAGCTGTATTTTTTTTTAATCAACGGCAGTGAAATTTCGAAACTTACATAGGCAACAAACAGACAAGTTGGACAATTTCAGGAGTTTGATTGACAGTATCGATGCAAAATTGAACGTTAGCAATAGAATTTTAAAAAGGCGTCCTAGGATAATGGGGACGGGCGTAGCTATTGTTTTAAAGAGGAAGTTGGAAGGTAGGATATAGAAGAGAATTCATTTTATATCTGTACGCAGCGATTAATCGTTTCTAACAAAAAATAAAATTTTAATGAAAAAAGAGAATATGCAATGTTGAACTCAATTTTTTTTCCCCCATTTATTACGACTTAGTAATGAACCTCCGGTCAAATTGTCATGCATTTATGTTTAGTTTAACAATTTGGCGCATAAAATACCTAGGTATTGAAAAAAATTTACAAAAAAACCTCGAAAATAGAAAATGTTTATAAATATAATATAAATAGTACAATATTTCTAGTAAAAAATGGAAAGCGTAAAAATTTAAAATAATGAAATCGTGACGCCGTAAATTTATCGTTTTCATTTACGGCCTTTCCTGATTATTTATAAAACTACAGAGAACGCAAAGGAAAAAAAACGAATTAACTTACTTACCAACCATATTAAAAATTCAACAAAAAGTGTCTCTTGTCGTTTTATTATTAGAGCAATACGTATGGTAGAAAACATAAGCGGTAAAAATTTAACACAATGAAGTCGTTGTGTAGTAATTTGAAAACAATTATATTTTTCGTCGTTTTTGCTTTTTCCCAATCACTATCAAAACTACTTTAGATGTGAAAAAAAAAAAACGACTTTCTCCATAAGAGGCTATACGTATTGTATTAAAAGAAAATCGATCTCTTGTCATTTTTCGATCGAAGCATAATAATTCCGGTAGAAAACACAGTGTATGGAAATTTGAAATAATGAAATCGGTAACGCCGCGGCGCGCCGCAAACGTTCGCCGTTTCACCTGTAATTTTCCGACGGGCCCTGGGACGTGTCCACTAGACGGAATTACATTTCGGAAAAGGCGCCGCGCTCCGTACACCCGACCGAGTTTCCCGGCGGAAAAGTTGTTGACAGACTCGAAACAAAAGGAAAAACGAAATAAAACAAAACGCATCACAGTGACACCGATGCGTCGCTCCGGAATCTAAAACCAGAAGAATCGGCCGTCTCGGCTGTCGACCGCCGGCCGCGATCGCTAGTTTTGTCTACGATTTCGGGTAAAGCCGCGACTACGCGGTGTCGAATTATCGCCGCGCCCAATATCCCCGCGGATGTGCGCCGTCAGCGCGTCGGGTGTTCCCGCGCGACACGGTCTTGTGCGACAAGTACACCGCGTTTTCGGCGTACAAACAAACCCCCCCGCTCCCCCGCAACCCCTGAAAAAACGGTCCGATGAAATAACGTCCGTATAGTGTTTGTTGGTGCGCGCGTACACACAGCCGGCGCGCCGCCGACCGATCGTAATTAACGAAATCCGCTCGGTGTACGGACGGAGTTTAATGTTGTTTTTTTTTTTTTTTTTTTTTATATAATACCGTCGGCGGCTGGAGGAAACTGGATATCAATCGGACAGACAGGCAACAGCAGCGGCGGCGGCGGCGGCGGAATAGCTCGTTGCTTTTTTTTTTTTTTTTTGGTAGATGCGGAGAGAGTAAAACAACAGCGATTCTCGATTAAAACAACGAACGCGCGGCTCACAAAAGCCGCGTATAGTCGTAGAAAAACGTTTTAGTAGATTTTTAATCTTTTTGTTTTCTACGCCCGGCACATAATGTACACGATTTATTATGTTATCCGCGTATTATTTATGATATCGTGTAGGGTGGCGTGTGTTTGTTGTTTTTTTTTTTTTCGCAACGTGTGTGTGCGCGCGCGCGCGAGCCGAGATTCCGCCACGGCCCGCGACGATTAC